>JAWWEQ010049866.1:0-12654 GCA_035583055.1 Torymus tubicola
CGAATAAATATGACGGTCTATGTAAATTAAAAAGTTTGTAGAGAAGTATATTGGTGAAATAGGTTCTACGAGTATCCATGCGCATCCAATTCAAGCGCCGGCGATAGGGAGTTACATGAGTATCCCATCTCAGACCGTAGATGAACCGAACACAGGAGCTTTGCATCTATTAATATCGTGCTATAATAATCAAGATGAGGAAATACTAACGCCTGAACAAGTTGCTTACGGAGGGGTTCTAATATTTCGCTTGACGCGCCTGTTGGACCTACACGTTAGCCGTCGCTTGTTCGTACAGGTCTCTCAACTTGTCTATGCGAGCTGCCAAATTTTCTGTAGACTCTTCTGCTCGCTGCTCTTCGACACCGTTATCCTCGTTTCCCCTCAACGTCGCCGGCGGATCCGGTGTCGGCCGTAGTTGAGCAAGGCAGGACTATACCGGGTGAAACTGTTGTACGAACTTCGAGGTACTGTATGCAAAGACCTCAGGAGCTCCGAATCTCAGGCAGATTCATTCATGGAGCTCCTTGGCAATGGTTTTGCCGAGTGCTCGACGTATTGGTATCACCTCAATCCAGCTGGTTAACAAGTCCTAGAATATTAATATATATTCGTGGTTTTTTGCAGTTTATGGTAGTGGCCCCTTTAAATCAGCGGCCACCACCTGCCACGGACGCTCTACTATCCTGCGTCCCATGAGTCCAGCTGGAGCGCGTTGCTCGACTTTGCACTGCTGATAGATCTGGCACTTACTGGTGTACTTGGCAACATCTAGGGTCATGTTCAGCCAATAGTACTTGCGCTTGACGCGCTCTAACGTTTTTTCACGTCCTAGGTGGCCAGCAGTTGGAGCATCGTGACATTACGTGAGTACTTCCATCCGCTTCTCTCTGGGAATGACGAGCTTCCATGCATCGTCGTCGCCGAAAGTCTCGTCTACGACTTCATCAGGTGCGTACTTGTACATTCTCCCCCCGCCAGTTTGAAGGTGGGGTAGTCATGCGGATTTTTCCACACCTGCTTCACAGTCAAGAGGTACCAATGATCGCTTGTCTGTTGTTCGAATTCCATCGCAAAGACAGATAGTTCATCCTCTTCGAACATTCTAGAAAGAGCGTCTGGTACATTATTTAATGCTCCCTTTCTATGTTCGACTGTGAAGTTATGGTTTTGTAACTCCAAAGCTCATCTGGCTAATCTACCAGTGGAATTTCGTAGATCACGGAGCCACTTCAAATTGCTATGGTCCGAGACCACCTTGAAGTCGTAGGCTTCAATATACGGACGGAACTTTAATTGCCCAAAGAATGGCTAGGCATTCGCGTTCCGTCACGCTGTAATTCCTTTCGACTGCGCTCAGAGTTCGACTCGCGAACTCTAGGTCTCGTTCATCGTCGTCAATAATTTGATAAAGCACCGCTCCGATGCCCGTGTCGCTCGCGTCAGTCTGCACCACGTACTGCGCGTCCTTCACAGGGCGGTGGAGGATCAGTGCTGAAGCTACCAGCGCCTTTACTAGCTGAAAGGCCTCCTCGTGTGTCGCCGTCCACTCATATTTCCGATCTTCCGGCTCGACGGGTACTTGACTATAGGCTTAATTTTCTCGGGGTCGGGTTTAAACCTACCGCGGTTTACTAAAACTCCGAGATACTTGACCTCACCGCGGCAAAATACGCATTTTTTGCGATTTATTCTGAGGCCTGCCTGATTAATTCTGTCGAGCACCTTTTTCAGTACCTGCTTATGCTCCTGGAATGTCTCGGTTACGATAATGATATCGTCGAGATAGGAGTAAGCGAAAGATTTGAGTTCCGAGCCGATGACTTTGTCCATCAGACGCTGGAACGTGGCTCCGGCGTACGAATGTGCATAGAGCATCCTCTTCAACTAGAAGAGCCCTTTACCTGGTACCGTGAAAGCAGTGACTTCCTTTGAATTTTCATTCATAGAAATTTGATGATGTGCAGTGCTAAGGTCCAATGTGGAAATGTATTTTGCTTTTTGCAATTTGCGCAAAATACCTTCCATGAAAGGTAACGGGTAGGCATCTGGCCTTAATACCGCGTTAACCTTTCGGAAGTCTACGCAGAAGCGAAACTTCCCATTAGACTTGCATATCATCACGACTGGACTTCACCAGCCGCTAGTTGTAGGTTCCATAATTTCTCCGAGTAGCATTTCTTCGACCTTCATGTGCATCTTTTCCCCCAATTTTTGAGATACGGGATAGTACTTCTTTTTGATTGGTCGAGCTAAGCCTACGCCGACCGCGTGCTCGATTCAAGAAGTACATCCGATAGGTGCCAGGTTGCCTGCGACTAGCTTTGCTGGACCTTCTTGTTGTCATCTTTAAGAAGCAGCGAGTTGTCCTTGGGATCTAAGACGGCTGTGAACCTTCTAATGAAGTTCGCCCCTAGGTAGCACTCTGTATCGAGGTCGGGCATTATGGCGATGCGAACGTCTTGCGTGACACCTCCGACCTCAATTGGCAGCTATACATGACCGATCACAGTCATGCTCTGCCCATTTGCCGCACGTGCAAATTGATCGCTAGCAAGGCTTGGAGATTTACCACAAAATCTCTCGTGAGCTCGTCATGGCCCTGCGTCCTGGTAGCTATTTCGGCTTGTATCCGCTGTTGCTGGTTTCCCCTGGCTCCCACCGTACCAGTACTTGATCTCTTCTTCGAAATCTTTATATGATTTCCAATTCATACGGTTATTTCGGAACCAAGTCGCTGCTATGCCTCGTAGGAGTTCTCACATAGACGACAGCTCTTCGTCTTGTGTCAGGTTGGCCAATTCTCTGCATTCTTCAATGCGAGTGATGAAGAGTGACACACTCTCCTCTGGCCCTCCTGAAAACGTGACTGACCATTTCCGTACAATCTGGTCTACATCACGGTTTGTCCGTGCAGCAGTGTACGGCTGCTGCTTAGACAAGTTTACGGTAGATGCACCAGTCGCAGTGGGCGAAGGAGTTCCATTTCGGGGAGTTCTCCTTCGGCTACCGGCATGGCTTTGCGGGGAGGGACTGTTGCTGTCAAACTCCCAGGTGTATGTTCAATTTTGGAAATTCACGTGCTGCGGCCTCTGAGTCCGATCTGTGTTAGTTTGGAGGACACTCTAACCGAGTACTCGAAGCTTTGGCTGGATTTCAAGCTTCTTGCAGACTTTTAACTATCCGCTTTAGCTCGTTCACCTCCTTGACCAGCATTTCAATCA
The DNA here is from genome assembly GCA_035583055.1 of Torymus tubicola. Taxonomy (NCBI): domain Eukaryota; kingdom Metazoa; phylum Arthropoda; class Insecta; order Hymenoptera; family Torymidae; genus Torymus; species Torymus tubicola. The sequence continues at coordinate 3,225 of JAWWEQ010049866.1, forward strand.
CGGAGAGCAACGATTCCACCGTGATTTGTCCCTCACCAACGCTATTTTGGCTTTCCTCGCGGGGAAGCTGATAACCTTGGATTTCGTGTTGCCGGTCTTGCCACTGTTGGCGTAATAGCTGCTTAGCTGATTTTGTGCCTGACGCTCCTCTTTTTTTCGCTACGCAACAGCTGCTGCTTCTCTGCTCAGCTTCGAAGGCCTGCCTTTGTTGCAGCAATCTGGTTTGCTCTCGTTGCAGAGCTTCTAGTTGCTTCCTCTGCAGCTGTTGCAACTCTTCGGGTTGCGCGTAAACTCATCCGGTTAGGTAAACCGATCTATCGCTAACGTTGATCGGGCTATTTTCCCACGAATTGTGTTGCGAGGGCGAACTTTACGAGTTTGCTGGTAGAGAGAGATTACCAAACAAGCTGGAGGCAGTGTAGCCAGGCTGTGGCGATTAATCGCCACATTAACACGGGTTTTAATTACTATATATATTTGTTTACTGGCCACACTAGCTGGAGGTCGACTTTTTCCTCGCGAGTCCGATTTCTCGTATTAGAACTACGCCGGCTGCTCTAAACCTCGAAAACGTACGAGGATTTGCCTTGCGGGTCGAAGTTTTCGGAAAAAGTCCCAAACTGTAATTAATTAATAATATATTGATTAATTACGTCCTCAATTCGCGCTTGCAAAATGTTATGCGTTATTAAAAAAAAATTAATAATAATAATAATTTTGCGCGCACAATTTCGCAAAATTATTCGCTGAAATATTTATAAAAAATATATATATATACATATTTTATAAAATATGTTGTAATGGGGTAGGATTCTCTACACGTAACATACTCGGGCTACACACTTGCAAGGATTTCACGTCAAAGAAACCCTGCTGTCCGGCAGTTGACAGCGGCACAAGGGATGAACACTTGCCTTAAGCTTTCATTCGAGAAAGCTTAGGCTACTTCCTACTCGAACGCTCCTTGCTCGATGGCACTGCTGTCAACTCCGTTGCGAGAACGATCGGATACTGGCTCTACCTAGCCTTACCTGTAGTAGCCGGTTCTCCCGTATAACACCGGTTGTTTACACACAGCGGCTATCTTTCTCTCTTACCTTCCCATTACCGTTGCTACTACAGGAGTCGATGCCCTCGGCTAACTGCAGCTGTAAAAGGGTGTAAAGTTCTCACCTTACCCTTACTTGATGGTAGTTCCCGCCGCTGTCTTGTACCGGTCGTCTGCATCGCACTCCGCAAAAGGGTGTGAAAATATTTCTATTGAAAAGCTGAGAAAATTTTACAAAAAAAAACTATTCTCATGTCTATTGCGAAAAATGCTTCCCTGAGTAGTTATAAATTAATTAAAATTCAGTTTTTGACCTCTTATGTCTCCAAAACTATAGGTCAAAAAAATCTAAAAAAAATCAGGGAGAATGAGTAGCAATCCATTTTCTGAGAGTTTCAAGAAAATCTATTTTTTTACCTGTCTATTTGATTGAAACTTGGGCGTATATATATAATACTGTACTATATATTTTGTAAACACAATTTAAACGCCGACTTTCTGCGTCCTCTCGCGTCCCTTCCCGTTCTTTCGCGTCTCTTCTCGCCCCTCTCCCTTCTCTTCACAATCATTTGACGACCCTCTGAAAATTCAACCCTATGCCGCCGCGCCTTTTCGAGTTCTCCCGCATCTCTCTGACACAAATCGCTATCCATATGCACGCACACACGCATATATAGAGCAAAAATAGTTCATAAAATCAAAATGAACAAATGAACTACATTAAAAACTAGATTAATTATTTTAATTTTTATTTGAATATTTATTTGTTTTTTTTATATTACGAAAGCAATAACTTCCATTAAAGAAATAAGATTATACTATGTCGCTATAGAGACTAATTTATTTCAAAGGAGCAATAATTAATGAGTAGTAATCAAAAAATCGTATTATTGATTAGTTAAAAAAATTAATAGTTTTTTTTTACAATTTATAAGAAATGCTGAAATATATGTTTACAAAATTTAATCAAGATCAAAAATTTATTTTTAGGCAACTTATTAATAATATAAACATGAAATTAATTTCATATATATGTCAAGCCAATCTTTGAGGTTCCTCTAAGATATCTGAAAATCCTTTTTGCATCTTTCCAGTCTTCTTCGGTTGCATCCAATTGTCTTCTAGAAAGGAAATTGACTGCGAATGAGATGTCAGACCTTGTCGCATCTACTACATACAATAGGCTTCCTATTGCTTCTCTACACGCTGCCTTTGTCTTTGTTTGCGTTTCAGCTAATTCATCTAGGTTTCTGTCTACTTTTAGTTGCCTATTTTTAACTTGTCTTGTCATCATGGGTGTTCTTTGGGATTTACATTCTTTCATATAGAACCTTTCTATAATTTTCTCTGTATACTCTGGTTGTTTTAATGTTATGATTTTATTCTGTCTATCTCCAATAATTTTAATTTCCAGAAAGTTTTCTGGTTCTCGTAAGTCCTTTATCTTAAATACTTGGCTTAATTGCATCATTATTTCGTCTAATTTTTGTTTGTCCTAGTAGTATACCACTACATATAAAATCAACAAGACATCTTTTCCATTTTTCCTTGAAGTAAATAGACAGGGCTTGTTTATGTCTTATTCCAATCCTAGCTTCAGTGCCTCTTCTGAAAATCTTACACTCCATCTCTTTGGGCTGACTTTAAGGATATATAAGGACTTCTGTAGTTTACATACTTCAGTTCTTCTAGTATTTGCATCATCATCAAGGCCATCTGGAATTTCCATGTAAAGTTCATTTTCTAATATCCCATTTAGGATGGCAGTTTTGACATCCATTTGGGTTACATCTAAATCATGTTTGCTTATTATTGCTAGCGAGGCTCTAATTACTGCTAATGCATAAGTTTCTATTAATTCATATTCGTTTCTATCCTTGAATCCTCTAATCACCAGTCTGCCTTTGAAAACTGTATCTCCATTTTATCTAGTTTTTCTTTTGAATACCCATTTGGAATCGATTGTGTGTACCACTCTTTTACCTTCTCTAGTCGTGGTTGGTCTATCTACTATTTGTCACACATGATTCTCATCCATCGATTTTATCTCTTCATTAATTGCTTCTAACTATTTTAATTTATCTTCCGATTCCATGGCCTCTAGATAGAAAGATGGATCTTAGTTGATAGCTGCCAGTAGTATATGCCCTTTTTCGTCGTCTAGTATTTCTCTATCTCTTTTTGTTGCTGGACTTAATTCATTACTTCTATTTATTGTAAAGCTTGTATCTTCTAAAGGTATTGATTCTTGGATTCTTCTAATAGCCATGTATTTTTCTCTGTTCTCTAATTTCATTGCATTTCTTTCTGGCAATTTACGGTTCTTCTCTGTTTCTCCGTTCTCGTTTTCTGTTTCTAGTTATTTATCTTGTGAGTTCTCTTCTTGAGTTTAATTTCGTTCACATTGATTTTCTTCTAAATGGCTTGGCAAACGTTCATTGTTTGAATCATCTAGTTTTTCTGTTGTCTGTTTGTATACATTTTGTATACATATCTTTTCATTGCATCTAACGTGTCTAGAATGAAGGAATTTTCCGGAGTAGTATGCCAAAGTACGTAGCCTGTTGGTGAGTATCCTACCATTACTGCTCTAATTGCTCTTTCAGAAAATTTCGTTTCATTTATTGCAATTTTCGCATATGTTATGCATTCAAAACTTCTAATTTTCTAGAAAATTCTATAAGGAGAGGGTTTCAGCTGTCGTAAACGGATTTTAGTAGGCATTGGAAAGTCGATTTGAGGTACCTAAAAATCAAGTGTGCTCACACTTTCGTCAAATGGGACCTTTTTCTTTAGGGCCTTCTCTTCTCAAATGTCGTCTATTTCGTAAAAAAAATGTCTCTCCTATTAACTGCCACATTGCAAGTATTTAAGATACGAAAACGAGGAAGAATAATTATGAAGGTAGACAGTAAGAGCTAAAATTTGAGCCCTCATTCATTGAAAAATATTGATTTTTCAGGAAGTTACAAGCAATCAAAGATAGGGTACGAAAATAGTTAAAAAAAGGATCCATTTAATAATTAATTTAATCGGTTAAAAAGAAGACAAATTTTTAACCATTTCGTACCCTATCTTTGATTACTTGTAACTTCCTAAAAAATCAATATTTTTCAATGAATGAAGGCTCAAATTTTAGCTCTTACTGTCTACCTTCATAATTATTCTTCCTCGTTTTCGTACCTTAAATACTTGCAATGTGGCAGTTAATAGGAGAGACATTTTTTTTACGAAATAGACGACATTTGAGAAGAGAAGGCCCTAAAGAAAAAGGTCCCATTTGACGAAAGTGTGAGCACACTTCATTTTTAGGTACCACAAATCGACTCTCCAATGCCCACTAAAATCCGTTTCCCGCAGCTGAAACCCTCTCCTTGTAAGTGACTTTTATTTTTCGGAGTTAGTCTGTTAAGTGATGTTTCAAAATTAAGCGACCTATGTGGTGTCCTATTATATATATGAACAGCAGCTTCTAATGCTAATATCCACATGCTCTTCGGAAGGCCAGAATCTATAATTAGTTCTCTAATTTTATTTTGTATTGTTTTATTAAATCTTTCTGCTGTACCGTTGAGTTCAGGTGTGTGAGAAGGTGCTAAGTTGTACTCCATATTTTCACTTTTTAATACATCTAAAAACTTTCCTCCTATGAACTTTGTCCCGTTCTCTGCTCTAACATAACACACTTTCTCATCTTTTCCAATAAGATATCTCATAGTTATAAGAAATTTCTCTAAACAATCACTCGCTCCGTTTTTGTGTTTTACTGAATATGCTTTTGAAAATCGAGTGTAATCATCTAAAAAGACAATTATGAATTTATTTCCGCCAGGAAATGAAGCTGGTTTAATCAGTCCCATTGCATCTGTGTGTATCATCTCTAAGGGTCTGGTAGTTCTAGTTCTTAATTCGGAGAAAGGTAGTTCTCCATCTTTGCCAAAACACATACTTCGCAATCTAATATTGGTTCATCAAATTTGACACTATCTAACTTTTCTTCTAATTTCTGTAGTTGTTTGGGATAACCTAAAGAGGTATGTCCCTCTTTCACATGCCATAGCATGCCTTCGTCTAATTTATATTTTTTGTTATATGTGTTATTATCCAAGTGATTTAAGATTTCAAGGGACTATTTATTATTTATGTCATCTAAGTCGTGTATTTTTCTATTTAAAATAATTTTATCTAAATGGAAATCGCTAGTTGTTTGGGAGTCTCTGTTATTTTCATTTGTTTGAACGAGTTTTTCCAAGTTCTCCCTCCCAATTTCAGACGGTTTTGTTTCTGCAACATCTAAATTTTCATGTTTTGATCTGTAAGACTCTACATACATATCATCCGTCTTTGATTACTGCAAAAACTCGTCCAATGTAGCCAGTCTAGCCATGCATTCATATTCACCACGCTCTAAGTTATTTTCATTTTTATGTTTTTCCGCATCTACAGTAATTAACCAATTAGGTATTTCATACTTTCTAGATATATATTCAATTCCCGTTTCTTTCTCAAATATACTTAAATTTTTATCATCTAAATAAATTCCTAACCCTGCATCTACGAAACGTCTAAGGGAAATGAGGTTATCTGATATATCTTTGGCTGCTATAACATTTGTCAATCTAATTGTTTCATTATCAAAAATTTTAGATTTTATAATCAGATCTCCATTGCCATCTATGTTAATGTTTACTGATTCATTTTTATTTACGTTGCGAATGCTTTCTCCCGTTCATCTTCTACAATTACTCAAAATTATTCCCTTATTTACAAATGTGATCGGTCGTACCCGAATCCGCAATAAAGGTAATTTTAGTGGGGGGGTTGACATAGAGTTTCGTTTATGTCATAGAGTGACAACTTTTAGTTAAAGAGTGATACGTTTTGATTTTTTATATCATACGGTAACAACTTTTGAACTTTTATGTCATACAGTAACAGTTTTTATGTGACAAAGTGAGACATTTTGAACTTTTATGTCATAGGGTCACACCTTTCATATGACAGAGTGACACTTTTTGTCTTTTACAGAGTGACACCTTTTGATCTTTTATGTCATAGAGAGACACCTTTTGAACTTTTATGTCATACACTAACACTTTTATGTGACAGAGTGACGCCTTTTGAACGTTTGTGACATAGGGTCTCACCTTTTCTGTTAAAGAGTAACACATTTTATTTAAAAAGGGACACTTCTTGATCTTTTATATCATATAGTAACACCTTTTGGACTTTTCTGTCGTACAGTAACAGTTTTTATGTGATAGAGTGACAACTTTTGTTTAAAGAGTGACACATTTTGATCTTTTATATCATATAAGAACACCTTTTGAACTTTTATATCATACAGTAACAGTTTTTATGTGATAGAGTGACACCTTTTGAACTTTTAGGTCATAGGGTCACACTTTTTGTGTTAAAGAGTAAGACTGTTTTTGTTTAAGATTAACGTCTTTGATCTTCTTTGTCATGGAGAGACACCTTTTGAAATTTTATTTTTGTAAAGTAACACCTTTTATGTGGTAGAGTAACACCATTTAGTCCTTTATGTCATGGGGTCACACCTTTCGTGTTAAACAGTGACACCCTTTGATCTTTTAGGTCATAGAGAGACGCCTTTTGAACTATTATGTCATAGAGTAAAACCTTGCATGTGACAGAGTGACCACTTTTGTTTAAAGAGTGACACCTTTTGTACTCCTTGTCAAAGAGTGGCACATTTTCAACTTTTATGTCATACAATAACAGTTTTTATGTGATAGAGTGACACCTTTTGAACTTTTGTGTCATATGGTAATTTTTAAAAATATAGTCATATTTGAACAGCTTCCACCATTACCCCAGTGGGACGAAATCCATTTAGCACGTCTTGTTTGATAGTCTTTTTATCACTTTTACGGTTGAGCTGGCCTGTCTATATAAATGTCTTAAAAGGGCCATTTTGTCCACTCTAAATTGGCTGAAAATTCACCTGTATATAGTTCTACGTATGTACAAAAACCTCCGTATAAAGCTGGTTTGCTTTGAGCCTTTAAATACTCTTTCAAAGCTCTCAAAGAACGGCCATTTTCGCTATTTTCGCTTCTTAGTGAGCTAACGTACGTTACGCTTCTGCCTTGTACCAGTCAACGCAGGGTTCGAACACAGACTCATATTTACAATCTAATGAAAGTCGATATCAAATCCTTCAAAATGAGCCATTATCGAAGTCTCTATTATAGAACCGATGCTCTAAGTTCTTAAAGATTTTTTTATTTTCTTCGTATCAAATCCATAAAAGCTGCTTTTACGCGATTTTGCATGTCTTAAAAATAATTTCTGCAAAATTTCAGCCCTTTAGGAGCCCCAGAAGCCAATATATGGTCATTTAAAGGTTAAAAAATGGCCTATTTTTAGCTGTTTTTTATTTTACCAATTTTTAAATGCTTGTCAAAAAGCGAGTTTTACATTTAATTTGACGTACAAGAAAAGTAATTCTACGTTTTTTTGAAGTACTTTCCAACGAGGGATCATATGACTAGGCTTAGTAATCACTAAGTTGCTCTATAACATAAAGAGTTCAAAGCATTTTTTCCTAGACCATGTAGAATCGTCAATTTTTAATATTTTTGGACGTCTTAAAAAATAGTTTTTTCCTCTTTTCAAGTAAAAAACAATCTTTTTTTACACGTCCGAAAATATTAAAAACTGATAGAGATATGTCACTTTGAAAGTGAGGATCCTCCCAAAAATCGTGTTTTTTGCAATATTCAAGTACACTTTTCCATGCGTTACTGAACTTTTTTGAGCTAAAAAGTACTGGACTGTTTTATGAAAATATTCTAAAATAAGATTAAAAAGGTTTGTTACTCGATATAGACATCTATCTTTTTTACTCGAACTATTACTTATATCGATTTTTGAATGAATTTTTCTGCTTTTTAATCATTTTTGCTACCTATCAACTTTGACACCTTCCAGAATTGTTAATTTGTTATCTTTTTGATCAACTTGAAATGTCTGTTTCTTCGTTTAAAAGATAATTAATTTTCATCTTTAGTGCGACCAAATCGATATAAAATTGATGGAGGTACCTAATTGGAATGTTTGATATTTATTTGAAACGCTATAGTACAGGGGATGAATTCATATGTGTACTGCAAGTTTCTAGGCTTTTTGCTTTGTTCTGGGACATTCCGGGAAAATTCTATACATATCGCAAGCTTCTAGGCTCCATTCAGGTCAGTTTTGCAATAAGGAGATTATCTCTTTAGTAAGGATGAATCTACAATATTTATATGTAAACATTATAATGTTTCTCCAAAGTACGGAACAGCTCTCATTGTAGATGACACTCGAAGAAAATCCCCGAAAATTCCAGAAAGTTGCGTTACAGATGTTTATATATATTTAAAAAATTATAGACGATATACTATAGTCTATATACTATATACTATAGTCTATATAGTCGGGAATATTTTTAAATATATGGTGTTTGATGAGATGAACGACAGCGAATGTTTTAAGGTAGTAGTCTGGTAACTTGGGTTTAAAGAATCGAATTTTGTTATTTTTCAACAAAATTGTTTAATCCTAGTTCCAACCAGAATGACAAGCTTACAGAATAATAATCTTTTTGATTTTTTCATTTCAAATATCCTCAAGCGGCGAAATCGCCGGGGCCAGCCAGCTACCTTTGCTAATTGAGGCGATTACTTGAGTACTATGAAAATTGTAACGGGGTGAACGTACGAGCCGTTCTAAACCTTATCCCGGGGGCTGAGATAGCCTAAGGCCGGAGGCACAGGTGGGCCGAAGCGGCACACGTAAACTGGCCGGGAGAGCACAGTCCTTCCCGGCACAACTATAGAGAGGCCCGAATTGCGCTGCAATGCAGAACGGGCTTGGATCACGCGCGCTGACTGGACTTCAAAAAATTCCAGAGTTCCCGTTTTAACCAATTTTATTGATAAAGGTCTTTTTGAGTCGAACAATTTAAGATGTAAACGAAAAAAATCCGTGAAAAATTCATGAAATGGCAAGCAATCAAAGGTAACCTTAAAAATGTAAAAGTTCCCATATATTGTTAGTTATATATAGTTATAACACTGACTTGTCATTGAGTCCTCGTAATTTTTTTCATAAACTTCATCATAAAACAAATAATTTAAGCTCTTTATCAATAAAATTGGTCAAAACGGGAACTCTGTAAAATTTTTTTAAGATAGCCATATTTTGACCCTTTTTGAAACTTTAAAAAATTCTAGAATGGTTTACAGATAACTTAGAGGGCTGAAATTATAGCTAGAGGTTTTTTTATGATGTATTTTCATAAAAAAAATCGGCGACCAAATCCGAAATATGAGTGCGCAGACTTTAGGCGCAATTCACTGACTTGGCTGATAT
>JAWWEQ010049867.1:0-12652 GCA_035583055.1 Torymus tubicola
TTATAAGAAATGTTAATTAATAGTTTAATGAGAATTAAAATTTATTTTAGTATGAATTTCAAATAGAAATGTTAATCATGAATGTACTCTTATAAATTCAAAAAAAAATTTCACAAATATAAGTATAAAATAAAAGACAATATCTCGTATTCTACTACCTTGGTTTTGTCGAATTCGTTGAACTCTCGCAAAGAGTTCCGAGCGCGTGTGTGTGTGCTGAGTGCATGTGTGAGCCGAGGGTCCCTGTGGAGCCTTCCCGTCGGCGTAAACAACGAGCGAAACTTTGAAAGGTAGGAAACCATTTTTTGGCCTGCGCGCATGTTCAACAACAAGACTTGTATCGCATATTTTCAATATACACGCAATCCGCGATCTATGATTATCATGCTAGTCGGGACCAAGACATGCGCGTCTCGAAGTTATTATTGGATTGAGATCTGCATTCAAAATTATATTAATAACCATTTTTATTATTTCAAGTAATGTGGGATATGCACACAAATGGTAATCATATATTTCATGACTGTAAAATTAATAATATTATTAATATAAACCTTCCTACGAAAGTATAAAATAAGGCAAGTATCGACGTTTTTTATGTATAACTTACTCTCCCTCCCTCTCTTCCTCCGCCCTCTCTCACCCTGTTTTTGTTCCCCCCTCCTATCTCTCTCTTCCCCTCTAGCTTTCTCTCAACATCCGTTAAACTTTGTACAAAAAGTTTAATGACAGCTTACATATTTTTTTTAATACAATCAACACGTTTAAAATAAAAAACTAATTCTTTAAGTACGTTCTAACAGTACAATTTGTCTACTGCTTTTATTTCCTCTAGCCTCATCTATTTAATAAGCACTCTCTACAATTGGTAATAATTTTTTTCATGACTGTACAAAGAATAATATTGTTAATATAAAACTTTCTACGAAAGTATAAAATAAGGCAAGTATCGACGTTTTTTCTGTATAATCTATAAAATAATAAATTTTATCATTTTTTAAAAGAAATCAAATAAATACCATTGAAAAAGTCTTTTACTACTTTGAATCATTGTATGCTGAATAAATTATACGTAAGTAGGTACGTCCAAATTGTTCACTGCAAATTAAACAAATGAAAGTCATGAAATCAATTATATTATAGTCAAGTACCCATAAGTTAACTTGACTCAGATAATACAACTTTTCGTACGCACTCAAAAATATTTAGCCAGCGGGTATAAAGTACTACTTAACGCCCAAGAGGCGTAATACCTCCCATACTCCTACAAAACTATATAAACCCTACGCACTTTACAGCCATGTGGGCAAACATTATTTCAATTATATAACTATCTTTTACTTATTCGTGTTAACGGCGGAGTGATTGTGCGGCGCCGCCACCCGTAACCGACCACCAGCCACCCGTTTTATCGGCAGAGCAAGTTAGCGACGACGAGAAACGCATTTCAGCGGGATTATTTTTGAAGAGGAAGCTGAGGGAGGAATCTTCCGTCCGCCTGCCGCAGATAGCTCTGCGCGCCGAACGGCTGGCCAGCCTCTTAAGTAAGTCGAAACTTACTCCTACGTTCTTTCGTATTTATTCGCGGGCGCACATCGTTCACTCGCCGTTCGAGTGAACAATTGACGGTTTCATCGTCGCCGACAAATTATGCGTCGAGATGAGCCATTGTCGCGCGTAATCGGTTTGCCAGCCGGTACAAGTCACCGGCTTGCCGCGTAACTTTGCGTTCGCGTAGTAGCCAACCAGCGGCGTGCTACTGGCTACTTACTGTTACCTTGCCGTGTAATTCTGCGTTCGCGTAGTAGCCAGCCAGCGGCGAGCTGTTGGCTACTCATTGTTACCGCGAGTAAAGCCTCGGCCTGCGCGATCGTTACTGCTCAATAAATTCCATATAGTTCTTTTATTACTTTTGCGTGAACAGTAATTATTTCGCGACCTATATTTCTTCTCTCCGAATACCGCCCTCTACCCTACGCGCATTGAAGCTAGCCGACTTCTTCAACGAGAGCTGACGGAAAGTTACAAGCCGCTTAGGTAAGTATCTGCTGAGCGTCGTTGAACGGGAATTCGTGCGCCGCACGAAGAGCATCGGCACCGGTAAGTCAAACGCGCGCACCACGGTGCTTGCAACGCGGCCACGACGAGAGCAGTGCGCGCGCCGCAATCGAGTGGGGGCGCACGGCTCAATCCCGTTCTGCATTGTAAGGCAGGACGGGCCAGTCTACAGTTGCGCCAGAGCGGGCAGTGCCGATCCGGCCGGCTGATGCGTACCTTCGTCTAAGGCGGGTACAATTCGTGTGCGACGGAGTTAGCTTAACTCTATTGGTCCGATGCTCCCCCTTAGCTTCACCCCGTTACAGTATATATCTGTGGCTTCGAGGCATAACGACATAAGTCCACTTTTTGTGTTTCTGAGAAAAACAGGTTTCAATTTCAAACTAATTCGTAAGATCGGAATAAATAAGATAAGGCGCGATACTATACTAATCAATTAACACATTTAAAACCAATATTTAGACGGTAGTATGACCGTGCAGTTTCTCTTTCGAGAAAACTCGAGAAAGTATGAAGTTACGTCGTTATGCCGGAAACTTGGACATATTTAATAGTCCCGTTCTCGTTTATTTTTCGATCATATTCGTTAATTTAATTATGAATTCCGATCAAAATTAACAATTAATCAACGAATAATTATGTTAAAAATAATACAACTTGAATACAACTTGAATACAACTTGAATTCGCAATAAATTAAAAAACATTTTTTTTATTTCGTTAACGAAGAGATATTATGAACTAATTTTAAAAAATCTTACGTTGATGCACTTGACGTTTGTAAAATTATAAATTTTACCTAGTTATTCTATATATTTATATATAAAATAATTTATATATTCAATTTTGCTCGATAAAATAAAATAATGCTGGACTTATGTTGTTATGCCGCGAACTAAATTTGAAAAATGGAGTGATGTTACGTTTTCCGTATATCGCAGCTTTAGAGCAATATTTTAGCTACTGACAGTTTTAAATGAAAAAGACTCATTTAAAGGTACAAAGACAAGGTTTTCCCGATTTAAAAAAAAAATAGACTTATGTCGTTATGCCTCGGAGCCACATATATATCTATATATTCTAGTCGGTAGTCGCCAACCCCCCAATATGTACGATATATGAAATGTGATTTTAATAATGTGAATAATAATAATTTATAGTATAAAAGTTAGTAATTTATAGTCTTTTGGTTTTCTATCTTTTCCACGCCACCCATGAGGTAGATAGATAGGCGCGTTTTTTTGAAGGTTGTGTTTGTACTGTGACTTGATTTTTGCAACCGTTGAATAAATATATAATCCCCTACATATTAATATTCATGGACGTGTCAGCGTAACGCCTAAAATCGGTGTAACGCGAAAAATAGATATAGATATATAGGTGTCAATTATTAGTAAGGAGAGAGAGAGAGAGGGAGAGAGAGAGATTCATTTGTTGACACCTTGGGTTATAACCCCGTCTGGTGCTTACAAAAATATACAAGTGCGAAAATAAATACAAGAGAGCTAGCTGGTTGCGCAGTAGAGGTAGTAGTAGCAATAGCACGATTGATAAATAGAAGTACAAATAAGAGAAAGAAAAAAAAAAAAGGTAACAGCAATGATAACCATAGCGGTACCAACAAATGATGAGAGCAGGCACTGCTCTCTCTACAGTGGGGGAGTTTCGCTCGGAGCGGCGTACATAAAGGTCGACCGCCACTCTACAATTAAATCGCTTAATTAAGTAAGGGGGATACCCGTTAGCTAAAACATTAAAAGCTTGTACGCAGATAAAATACTCACGCCTTCTAAGAGCTGAAAGTCACCCAAGCTCGAGCCTATGCGGGGTCCCGTGCCCTCGAAATGGGATGGTGCCAATGACAAATCGAACAGAGGCATTGAGAGCAGTTTCGAGCTTTTTGACTCGAGTGCTGCCTAAGTGATGATGGTACACAGGACACCCGTAGTCGAAACGCGGAAAAATCAGGCTCTCCACCAGGTATTTTTTTATCCCCCTATTTAACGCGCGCTTGTAGAAGCGCAGAATGTAGAGCAAGGAAAAGACCTTACGAGTCACTTCTTTGGCGTGAAGCTGCCAGTCCAAAGAGTTGGTGAAGGTGACTCCAAGGCTCCGCGCTTCGGTCGAGTAAGGTAGAGCGTGTCCGATTATGTTAATGCGTGGAAGCGTCTGGAGATCGATTGCGGTGATGTAAAGTAGACTGCCAAGGATAATAACCTTAGGTTTAGCCTCATTCAGGAGCAGGCCATTGGCACGGGCCCAGTCGGCAACGGCTTGCGCATCGCGATTCATGTCATCGATGGCCTGAAGGATATTCCTGGGGCGAAAATGGAGGTAGAGCTGAGTGTCGTCCGTAAAAATCATGAACTTTGCGAAGCGAATGACGGCCGGAGGGTCATTAATGAAAATGGCAAACAGCAAGGGGCCGAGAACGCTGCCCTGTGGCACCCCCGACGCTGCGCGCAGCCATTCAGGGATGTTTCCGCCGGAGTCGATTACTCTTGGACCCTGCCCATTAAGTAGGAGAAGAACCAGCGAAGGACCCGGTTTGAGATGTTAAAGGACTTCAGCTTACGGAGTAGCAGGGCATGCGGTATAGAATCGAAGGCCTTACAGAAGTCGAACAGGATAAGGACTGTTATCATCCTCTCGTCAATGGCTTGCCGGACGTCGTCAAACACGCCGAGTAGGGCAGTTTGCGTGCTGTGACCACGGCGGAAGTCGGCTTGGGGTGCGTGAATAAGCTGGTTCACTTCAAGGTAGCCTTGGAACTGGTCATGAACTAGTCGCTCAAATAGTTTTGAAATCTCGGGTAGTTGAGTGATTGGCCGCGTGTCAAAAGGTAGCCTGAGCGTTTTCACCTTAGCAAGCGGCTGGATAAAAGCTCTTTTCCAGCTGGCTGGGAAAGATGTTTGAACTAGGGATGAGTTGAAGAGATTTGACAAGCTGGTGATGATACTATTAGAGGCCATTTTCAGCATCGACGCAGAGAGGCCATCACAACCTGTGGCATTCGAGGTGGCTTTGGAAACGACATCTAGGACGTCGCGTTCTGAAAGGGGGCCGAAATCAAAATGAGATGAGCATTGCGCGGTAAATTAGCGGCGGCCTCGAAGTTCGCTTCAATGGCAGGCCAGTGGCGATCCACGTAGGCCTCGTAGTGGGCATTGAGAGTAGCCGCGTCGAAGTGAAGTAGCGGTGATGGCATATTTGAGGCGAACAGTCCCAGGCGTCTTAACTCCCGCCATTTGGCTTCAACAGAGGGTGCGTCTGCGAGGCATGAGGCAATATGCCGATTCTTGGCGGTGTTAAGAGAGCATTGCAGACTTCCGAACGCAGTGCTCGGATGCGGGCCAAGTTTGCGGGCGTGCGGGAGTCACAGGCTAATTTGTACGCACGATCGCGGGATTTCATAAGCGCACGGATCTGGGGGCTCACCCAAGGCTTACGGCGTGATGAGAGCACGACGGAGCGCAGTGGGGCGACAGCGTCGAAGGCAGAGAGAACGGCGTTAGTTAGGGCACCTTCAATACGGCCGATATCGGCAGGGCAGGGGCCAAGGACCAGCCCAGAGCTCGAGGAGGTGGCAATGAAGGGACAGGTGAACATACGCGCTAAAGGGTGAGGTGGCGGTCAAGTTCACCTGGTGTAACACTCTTCAGGTTGCGCAGTGGTAGGCACTTGAGTATCGGAGGCGGTTTTGAGCAGGCGATGGTGAGCTCGATAAAGTCATGCCCCGCAATAAAGGGGGCGAGCGTTTTCTGATAGGATAAGACGCGAGCGTCATTTTTCACTATAAAGAGATCTATCCATGTGTGTGAGTCGCGCCACGGCTGGTGGTAAGGGGGTTGGGTTGGATTCAGAGTGGACAAGACGGAGTGAATTGGAAGCTATGGAGAGGTTAAGATGTGAAGCAGCAGGAGAGTCAGGGAAGGCCATGTTCATGTTGAAGTCACCGGTGATGATAACAGAAGAGAAGTGGGGGAGGTAGTTGGCTAGACAGTTAAAAAAGTGAATGGGATAGGCAGCGTGGGAGCGGCGTTAGACAACAGCGAAAAGTAATTTAAATTGATTCCTTATAATTTCGCATAAAATAAACTCGGGAGTATTATCGAACGGCGGGACAGAGTTGGCTAATACCTGGACTCTGTATGAATCACGAACATAGAGACCGACTCCATCACCGCCCATTCCCTCTCAGTCAATGTGAAAGAAATTGAAACCGCCAAGGGCAATCTGCGAGTCGCTCGCGAGCGGGTTGAGTTTGGTTTCGCTAATAGCGATAGCATCGAAATGCGAGTCGGCAACTTTCGCCTCAAGCAGCGCAAAATGAGAAGGGAAAAGGCCGTTGACATTAATATGGCCGGCGTCGAAAGTTGCAGGTGGGTCACCGATTTGCTCACGGTTCAGCGGACGTCATGGCTGAGCGGGTCCAAGCGCATCAATGTCGGCTTCGCAGGTGACCAGGAGTAGTGGGCCATTCTTCGAGGGTCGCAGACAAACAGTGAGATTTCTCACAACTGGCCGCAAGTGGCCACGTTGCTTTGAGCGGGCAGTAGCGAGCTTTAGAAGCTTATGAACAGGGTCAGGCTACAGTGCCTCAACAGAGAGCTTAGCTGGACCTCTAGCACCGAAGATGGCCTGACAATCAATATCCCCTAGCGCCGGTGTCTTCAGGAGGATGTCATCGCGTGCTTCGGCAGAGGCGAGTGTGAAGTCCAACGCACGAAGCGGGGTGGCAGGTACTAGCGAAGCGGGAGCACCCAAGGCCGCTCGAACTGTCTGAGCAGCGCGCGCGGGTGGGTTCCACACCAGCCAGCCGACGACAAGCAGGATGTAGGGCTCGAGCTTGAGGGCCGTAAGGAGAGCAGCGGCTACTGGTAGCGGCTCAAGACAGACAACAGATGGGATTCCGCGCACGATGAGTTGGCGCATGTCCGTGAGCGTGCGGTGTTCTCGCTGTTCCCTGTTAACCGATGCGTTGCGTGAGATACTCGCGCGTATTTCCGAGAAATCCGCCTCAACCCGAGTGGCCAGAGATAGCTGACTTTGCTCAACATCCTGAACGCGTGTGGCAAGGCCGCTGAGAGCGCGCATAGTGTCTGCTAGGATACGCGAGTTTTCAGTAAGCAACGCAGCGTGAGCAGAGTGCGCCGATTTAAGTTCAGCAAGAGCAGCAGCATTCGAGTCGTGGGCACTCTTGATCAGGTCATAGAGAACTTACATGTGAGGGGGAGCATCGACGAGAGCAGCCTTAAAAGTACCATTCACATCAAGGGCAAGATGAGGAGTGCCCTGTCCATTTCCCTGGTCCATGCGATCCATAGTCTCGAGTAACGTAGGCCATTCGGCGGCAGGACTGCTACAGTGAGCCTTCGCCGCGGGTGTGATTGACGGAGAAGGGGTAGAGACACGCCGCTTGGATGTAGGTTGAACGGTAGTGGGCGCGGTCGACAGCGCCGGCAGGCTAGCGAGAGGCGATGATAGCCGGGCGGGCGCAGCGCCAAGTTGAGCGTCACCGATTCCTTCAGCGGTAGGCGTGACCAACTGTGCTGGCTGGCTGGCGAGAGGCGTGGCGCCGAATAAGACGTGACCCGTAGCTGCGGCAAAGGTAGAGTCGGAGGGGGGGGGGGGGCGGCTTTTAGAGATGATAATGTCGGTGACTGGACAGCTGATGATAATGTTGATGCCCCGATGACGATGATGATGCGAGGAAAGTTGGCAGCCGGTGCGGGCAGTGGAACGAGACACCTGCAGCTAACAAGCCCGGGCGTGACCGTTATCCAGTTCGCAAGGCAGTGACCCTTGGAGCGAATCGAACCATGCAGCCATAGAATGCAACCAAGGAGCAGCTGAGTGATGTGGTGGTGCAGCAAGGCAACAGTGGTAGCGAAGATGCGAGCATTGGAGACTCGCGCAGTGTTGGGCAATGAGATGGTGTGCCGTGAAGCAGGCCCCGCCGAGACAGTTGTAGGTTAGAATCAGTGCGTAGGCAGGAAAAGGTCCCCGGCTCATAAAACAGGAGCGCAAAGCCTCCTGTTTTTGAGTTGGGAGCTTAAGAGCCACTTGGGGCGCCTTATCCTGCAATAGATACACTCCGGAGACTAGTAGGCGGTTAGATAAGTGAAGGAAAAGCGAGAGCCGAAGAAAAAGGCGACCGCACACTTACCGAGAGAGAGAGAGAATTACAATTAGAATTTATTAAGTAAAGGCTACGGACTCAAGGTCCGAAATAGCCAGGCAATTACAAAATTGTATACAAATAAAAAATTGCGACCGGTGCAGTCGTGACAGTAATAAAATGCCAACGCATGGCAAATGTCGAAATAATGATGAATGAAAATGAAATGATTAATAAATAACTATGAGATGAGATGAGTAAAATAAATAAAATAAATTTTGCTAAATATAGTTTAACAATTAAAAATTAAAAATTAAAATGACCTAAAAGAAAAAAAGACTGCACTTACAATTGCACGAGTAACATAATACATAAAATACATAAAATACTTTGCGCTATCGATTATAACCTAGGTGTTTCAAAAACATGCGCCTGAAAGTAGGGAATAAATAGAGACTGCGAAGCTAGTGGGGCAGCTGATTCCAAATGCGAACAGCAGTAACCCGAGACGAGTATTCCATGCATGAAGTGGAGAAATTGCTGTACTGATGGTCTAACGGGGAGCATCTTCTACTGCCGCGTTTGTTCGGATCACGAAAACAGAAATATTTGGCGAGATACTAGGGTTCTCCAGACTTGAGAATAGATACTGATAAGTTAATTGCGACAGTCCCGCCTAACCTCGTAGGGCATGATGTTGTTGGCCGCGTATACTGGAGAAAAATGCTCAAAAATCCGGGTGCCAGTAGCAAAACGGACGGCGGCATGCTTGCATCGAGCCATTTTCCGACTAGTTCGCCACGAAGGCTGAAAAATATTCCTGCACTGTACTCCAGATAAGGGAAGATCAGTACTTTTATAAGTAGCATGCGAGTAGATGTTGGGAGAAAATCGCGATGCTTACGTAGACGAGCAAGAGCCACGAAGCATTTCCCGGCCGTCACGTTGCACTGGGGTCACGTGCATAATAAGGCGGGACTCACGCGCTGGGAAAACGTAGATAATTTTGAAGTTGTCGCGTTGAAGGCGAGGGAAGTTCTGATTGTGAATGGCTTGCTGGATGTCGTCGCTGCTGAGCTGATTCGGAATACCATAGATGATAATGCGTGGATTTTTCTTAATACAGTCCTTCACCACCAAGTCGGCTTCGCTCAAGGCGCGACACTGATTCAAAAGTTCAATATTGCCTGGATCACCTTCCAGAATTATGGAGTTGCTGGGTCCAAGAAGTATACGGTTGATTTTGAGACCTAGTTTAGCAGGCTTCATTCGCTCAAGAAACCGCACTTTGGTAGCACCAGAAGAGTTCAGAACACTTGTTGAAGGGTCAGAAGGGCAGATGAAGACCTGTGAATCAGAGCGTATGGGTAGGATTTTGCCATTATTTAAAATCATCTTGTCGGTTAAATTCGGACCCGCGCGACTGGTAGACTGCTTAACCACCTCGGTATACGCCTTCTGCTGTACATTACTGACCGACTCGGAGATATTCCCAAGAGTAGCTTTGGAAGATTCTGCGTAGTCGACCAAACGATTAAGGTCGCGTTTAACTGATGAGAGAGAACTCCGCGAGGCTACTGCATAAGAGTAGGCTGCCGCGATACGACCAAAAGCGTTACAAAAGGAGGTAAGGCAGGACTTCAACTTAGCTTTTAGATCGGGGTTCTTTTCATTAGATAGGAAATGAATAATCCCATCTGTATGCTGATTGATCTCGGCGACGAGGAGTTCCACTTCGGCCTGCGTGAGGGGGCCTAGAGCTGGAGGTTCGTCGTCGTTGGAGCGATGACGTTTGTTCGATGGTTCTGTTATAGGCATCTTGATTTAAGTTGTTAGTGAGAAGCAGGAGGCCATCTGGAGGTACCGACTGAAGCTTGGGGGGTGCCAGATAGCCTGTGGTCCGATCTTCATGTAGCGAAGGCCAATGCGCATGCTCAGAGTAGCCGATTTTGTGCAAATGAGACTTAAGGATGAGTTTCACTTTGCAAAAACCCTAACCTCAATTTGGTAAGTCAAGACTTCGAAGGGACTTCCTGGCTCAGAAAAGGAAGCCTAGCAGTTCATGCTCCATGCAGAAGGAGCCTGGGGAAGTCCGGCAGCGACTGCAACATGCAGAACTCGCAGAGCGGTTTTAGTATGGTAAAAAAAGTGGCTTACTTGCAGAGGGATGAGTAGAACGTCCAACTGACTTACCAGAGAGAGAGAGAGAGCGAGAGAGAGAGCGAGAGAGAGAGAGAGAGGGAGAACGAAGCTACTGCCGCCGACAACCCGTGTGCGATGGCTCACCAGCCCTTAGCGTAAGCATCTGTAAGCAGGGTGTTACTCTTTGCGTTTATATTCTATCACGGGGCGAGGGGATTAGGTCAACCTGGATGACACACAATTATTCTTATTATTTGTTAAAGCTAAAGCAATTAAACTCAAAACATAAAATGAAATAAAGTTTATTAAATCAAATATCAAATCTCAAAAATATACATAATTCTAACGGGTTTGTGATGGCCCGAACAAAAGCCAGGGCGCCAGGTGCTACGCTTTGCATTGCTCGCGGAAACAAGCACAAGATCAACTCTTTATCTCATTAAGGCTACAGCTCCAGCACGGCGGTTGAGCTGTAGCAGCGGATCGCGGACGACGTCGTAGACCACGCGACAAATTACTACGCGCACACGCCCAAGTTAGAGGGAAAGAGGGAGGCGACTTACATTATGTCCAGCTAAGCTTCAGCACTCGCTCTTCTCCTTGACACTCCTTCTGGGCTTGGCGGACGCTCTCCGCACGAGGGTGCACACACTCGTTGACCAGGGTAGCGTGGCACGACGGCTTCTAACGACGTTGATCGCACGGCGGCTTGATACGGAGCAGGCAGAGGAATAGCATTTTCGTCGCTACCTCGTCTTAGTCGAACTTGGTCTTCTTCGTCATCCTTCGGCCGAGATCGGCTACCGCTCGAGCTTGACTCTCGGTAACAGAACCGGCAGCCTCGTGTTTACATATAGCCGGCGTAGAGAGAGTCGGCCTTGACATCGTATATTTTCTTCTATCGTCTTATACGGCGAATAAATTGAATATAATGTACTTGACTAAAACGTACGTCATTTCTTTAACCCTCTATTTTGAGATAGACTATTTTTCGTATGTTTACAAGTTCACACACTTTAAATATCTTATTTTAATTACACTTACAAGTAAATTTAAATGAATTTAATATTTAGAGGATTTTTTTATGCAAGTCTAGAGTCGTTACAACTTACATATTTTTTTTTCAAAATACAACGACTCAAAGAAGTGAAAAACCTTTTAGCTAGTATTTATTTGATTTCTTTAAAAAAATTATTATTATTCTTCAAAATACAAAAAAAAATAACATACTTGACTTACTTATACTTTCGTAAAAAGTTATTAATAAATAGTCCTTGAGATATGTAAATTCTGAAGGATATAGTTTAATTTGTCTATAGTTTTCTTCAAACTAATTCTTATTACCTGTATTGAAAATATATTTTAGAAATATTTTATTTTGACAGAAGTGGTTTATCTTAGCCCCCTGTGTAGCATAGACGACTTCTCAAAAACTATTTGACCAATCCCTACTAAATTTTAATCACATATTTGCCACACAAATTCCTTTCGTTAAAACAAGAATTGAGTCAGAATTTTATTTTTTATCACACATTTTTGATCCAAAATAAAACACTATTTTTCAAACCCATTTGTTGTGAGAAGCATTATTTTTTCATTTTTACATGAAAATGAATAATTGTGTGGCGGTAGTCACAGCTATACTGAATCCAAATATCTTTAAATTTATTGTTTCAATTTTTCGCTTCTAAATCATGTACGTTACCAACATGAATCTTTTTAAGGCGCTTTACGAATGCTGTAATTATATGTAAATATATTATGTAAATATATAAAAGAAAAAATGTTATATATTATAAGAATGTCTCAATTGAGTGTAACAGATATATTAATATCTACTAGAGGCCGTAAAAAAAATATTTAACATGATATAGAATTCGAGTGTCTAATGTAACCACAATTTAATAGACCAAAGTTATGGCGGCAATAAAAAACAACGCTATCTATGGTTACTAGAGCAATTAAAAACATTCAAGTTCACGTCGAGAAAAAGGCACAGATCTTGAAATCATAACTGAGCGGCAATATGTGTAATTTAAGGTAGCATGAGCGGTGAGTGCCGTATCAAGCCGGAGGCCCCGAGAAAAACTTTCTGATTTTACTAAATTAAATGATTAAATTTTAATAAGAATCGTGTATTTTGATTTCTAAAGACGTTAATATAGAAACTATGCCTATTAAATATAACCTAAAAAGAAAATTAAAAATTTTTTTTCTCATTTTAGATAGGGGTTCTATTATAATTCACACTCTTGGTGTATATATATGGGCAGTTCTCAGGTGAATCGAGAGGTCAAAATTTTTTTTTCTTTTAAAATCACCTAAATCGCTT
>JAWWEQ010049868.1:0-12651 GCA_035583055.1 Torymus tubicola
AACATATTTTAATTTGGGCCAAATAAAAAATAGGCCCCCACAGCTTTTTTAAAAAAGTATTGGAACGAGCCATATATTTATGATGTTCCTCCAGAATTATATTTTTGTGAAATATTATATTAAAGTGTGGATGTAAATATAGCATAAAAATGTTTCCACTTTTACAAAATTCTGCAAATCAATATATTAATTGTGATTTTTCGGCTATTCCGATACGAGAAAATATTTTTCATAAATTTACTTTTATTGAACAAAAATTAAATTTTAATGTTAAGGAAATTAATATAATAGCAAAAAATATAAAAAAAATACTGATGAAAATAAACTAATGAACTTGTATAGTAGTCATAATATAACTTGTACTTGTACAATAATATTCTTACGGCAATAGATATAGATTATGAAATCGCATCTTCCAGTTCATTGTATTACACTGGTACAAATATACATTAGGAAAATATTTACTTAGAAAACGTCATTTCACTAAATAATAATGATATAAATAAAGTATCAATTGAAATGAAAAATGAGCATAAACAACTTTAAAGGTAATGCTGATACAAAATTAGAATTGTTAAATCAATTAGATAGTTTATTAAGAAATATTAATCCATATGCTAAAACATATAAAATGATGCAGGAAGTAAGGAAGGAAGAAATAGGTCGATGCGTGAAATTTGGTTGTATACCGCGAGCAGTTACTATGTCTATAAAACGACATGATAAGTTAGATAAAAATATTTATAATGAAGCTACTTCCAATGAAGTTGCAATGATATTTGTTGGAAATGATGGTCAACTTCCGATTGAACGTGATATAACCCACCGTAATTTCGTGAGATGGATGATGCCACTTTGAAATTGATTGGAGCCGTTGTAGAGCAGACCATTGTTTCCAAAATTGCTGAGTCATCCTTGGAATTGATTACCAGTTTGCTAACCGTGATTCATCCAGTCTGAATAAACTGGGTTCCGGTACTGAATTGAGTTGTCGTCCGATAAGAAAGTGAGCTGGTGTGAGTGCGTTTAAATCTTCTGGATCCTCGGTGAGTGGTTCCAGCGGCCTTGAGTTGAGTAATCCTTCGATTTGAGTGAACAGAGTAGTCGAAGCTTCGAAACTAAGTAGTGTGTCCCCAATCGTTCTGCGTAGATGAAATTTTGTTGATTTTACCATAGCTTCCCATTTGCCTCCCATGTGTGGAGCGGCTGGTGGGATGAATGTCCATTGAGTTCCAGTGTTAGTTAATGAGTCGTACACTGTTGAGTCCTATTGAGTCGTAATGAAATCTTCCGTTAAGTAATCACTAATTACTTCTAGGTGAACAGCTGATGTTGAGAAGTACACAAAAATACAAATCCAGTATTTGTATGTTTTGGATCCACACCCCTTCCAGGATTTGATATTGATTGGTCCCGCATAATCGATCCCTGTGTGTCTGAAAGGAGGTGATGGGGTCACCCTGGGCAAGTGTAGTTGACCCATTAGTTGCTGAGCCCGTTGAACCCGAAACCTTGAAGAAACTACACATTTGAGTATGTACGATTTGACCGGAGCTCTGCCGCCAATGATCCAAGTTTTCTGCTATATGTGTGCGAGAAATTTTAACCAGTTATTACACTAATTGAAGGCTATATGTGGTTAAAATTTCAAGAGATTATCATTATTTGTTCCTTAGAAAAAAAATTATTTTCAAAAAAACGATTTTGAAATTTTAGTTTTTTCGAATTTTTCATAACTTACAGCAATTATTACATAATATAATAAAATTTTCTTGAAAGGTATTTAAATTACCCATATTTTCCTTTTTTAAAATTTAAAATATCTTCACTCTATCATATGTTATTAATAAAAACTTTTTTATATCTCAAAAATTAATATCTCGAAAAATATTTTATTTATCGACTTGAACTGTTAACCAGTTATTATACTGATTGAAGGCTATATGTGTTTAAAATTTCAAGAGATTATCTTCATTTGTTTTAAAACAAAATATTATTTTAGAAGAAATTTGCGTTTTCATTGTCGCACGATAACAAGAGCAAAAATTATCCAATCGTCCTGAAATTTGGCACAGATGTGGCTTTTATATATCTTCAGATCGAATTCGTTGTCCAAAAAAATTGATCCATTATGAAAAAAGATATTAGAAATTAAAAATTTTTAAGAAAAATTTTTGAATCGCATTTTCTCAAAAATTATTTTATGGATTTTCTTTTCCCTTTTCTCTCTTCCGGAGTGTATCTGTACGCGGCTATCGGACTCGCGTAGGTTCGATGGGCGCACCAAAATACAAAAAAAAATAAAAATAATATAAAATTGTTTCGCGCCTAAGCAGATACACTCCGTCGAGTGCGTGTGTGCGCGTTTAATCCTCTCCCGGTCGTGATTTAC
This sequence comes from Torymus tubicola, assembly GCA_035583055.1. Classification (NCBI taxonomy): domain Eukaryota; kingdom Metazoa; phylum Arthropoda; class Insecta; order Hymenoptera; family Torymidae; genus Torymus; species Torymus tubicola. The sequence goes on from JAWWEQ010049868.1 coordinate 2,393, forward strand.
ACGTCTTATCACGTCCGGGTTGAATTTTCGTCGGCCTCGCTTGTATTCCGCTCGATGGGAAAAGAATTGCCTTTTAGAAGAGAAAAAAAATGAAACTTTGTTTTTAATGAAAACCAAAAGAAAGGATGCGAAATATAAATAAAAAAAAATATCTAATTTCGCAACAGAAATTTACAAAAAGCGGGTTTCGAATTCTTTTCCCTAAGCGAGGCCGATTCTGCAAATTCCAAAAAAAAAATAAGAAAAAGAAATTGCAAAATTAATGTATAAAAAAACAATATCTCAAAAAAAAAAAATTAATTCGAAAGAAGACGAGAAGAAAAAAAAAACAATATATATGAGGGGAAAAGGAGAGTAAGGAGAAGTAATTAATTAAAAAAAATTAATTAACTCTAACCAACTCTTTTACACGTCACAAACAAATTTTTGATTGATTCAAAAAAAAATTGCTCTTTCGAAACTCTCAACCAAGCAGACAAGCAACAATATTTCTCGATCAACCACAATATCTGTGTCAAAATAGATGCAGCCTGAAGGGGAAGAAAGTTCTGTAAAGGAAATTGAAGCAAGTCCACCATGCAGGTCACAGCGGCGGAAATTCAAACCTAAATTTTTGGATGATTTTGTGATATACTCTGTCATTATAACCTCACCAGATGAGCCATGTGATTTTCGCCAAGCCATTCAGGACCAGAAGCAGCTGAATGGAAGATGGTATGTGAGTATAACTTCATCATTAATAATTATACCTGGGAACTCTGTAATCTTCCCTCAGGTGAATCAGTGACAGGAAGACGTTTGATTTTTAAGAAGAAAGCCCTAAGTGGAGATAACACTCGCTATAAAGGTAGATTTGTCGCTCAAGAATTTTCATAAGTGAAAGGAGTAATGATAAATTATGATGAAACATATGCTCCAGTGGTTCGTTACACCTCGCTTCGACTACTCATAGCTTATGCAGCGAAGGTCAACCTGGATATTTTTCACTTGGATGTGGAAACAACCTTTCTTCATGGTGAAATGTCAGATAAAGTACATCTGCAGCAGCCTGAAGATTTTGTATCTAAAGAACAAGGTTTGTCTACTCATGAAGGCTTTCTATGGATTAAAATAAGACAGCAGCAACTGGAACTTGATGTTGCCCAGTTTGCCCAATATAAAAGCTTAAAAGCAGTTGTATGTGGTTTGCAATTTAAATATTTTTGGCATAGAGGTGGTCGTTTCCTGGCCAAGCTGCGAGATGGAAAGACATCGCGATTTACAAGTGATTGTCATGTTTACCGGGACTACAAGGCTTAAGGACGCGATAAGTAAAAATAAAAATAAAAATTCTGTTTATCCGATAGTAAAGACGACGCGTGCACATTACGCGATGCGAAGAATGAAGGTGCTCCGTGACTAGATGGCGATATTGCGCGAGGGGTACGTTATGTCGGAATTAAGGCAGGATTTTTAAACGTAAACTCATTGAAAAAACATGTAACTGCTTTTCGACAATTCCTACTCTCTCACCCGTCATATTATCTATTTGGCATTGCCGAATCGCGTTTCGTGCCTAGCATTAGTGATAATTGCGTTCAGATTGATGGTTATTCTTTAATCAAACAGGATAGGAACAATTAAGGTGGAGGAGTCCTGCTGTACGTAAGCAACATGTGTAAAGCAATAATTTTGTGTACATCACTAGCTTCATTGGACGAAGGCAAGCCGAAAGTTCCATTGTACATAATGTGTAATGTGCAGCAGGGCTCGTCGCCCGTGTTTGTTACAGTTATTTATAGATCCCCGGATGCCGAGCTTATAAATTCCGATTTTTCTGAAGCTCTTAAATGGCATTCAGTAGGCTTTTCGCATCGAATAATCATGGGAGATTTGAATGCAAACATCCTAGTAAAAGATCCGGAAGCCATATTCTTAAAATAACTAGAATGCGAACTCAATTTAAAACTCGTTGAGCATGGCGCAACTAATCATCAGGACAGCGGATCTCATACTTGGATTGAAATCCAGCTCAAATCAGCTCGAAATCCAGGTGAAATCAAGCTGGAATTTCAGGTGAAATCAAGCTGGAATTCCAGGTGAAATGAAGATGGAAATCCAGGTACAATACTTCTGGAAAACCATATTAATTTTCATACCCCATTGAAAGTATCCACTTGGAATACTAGCTGGAAATCCAGGTAGACCTGAGATTCCAGTTGGCTATATTAAAATATTTTTGTGAATATCTAAATTCTTTTAATATTTATTTAAGTTTTTTAGTAGGAAGACTTTATCCAAAGTCAAAACGAGAGAATCCAAGCCTCGTAATTTATACGTAAAGACACATTCCAAAAACGAGGTACGCCTCGTAGGTCGAAATTCCAATGACATTAGAAAAGTCGGGCGGACGATACCATTCGACTTCGTTATGTACCCTTGGCGTTACTTACTTAACGTAAGGGGAGTTTGATCCAGCTCGCCGTGTAACGGATAGCGGCAGAGATTGCCAGCGCCCTATAACTTGGCGGAATGAGGGAAACAAACTCTAGTACTCTCCGCTAGGTGGCGAGCTGGATCCACCTCCTCTTACTAAGTAAGTAATGCCAAGGGTAGATAACGAAGTCGGATGGCATCGTCCGCCCAACTTTTCTAATGTCATTGGAATATTGAACTACGAGGCGTACCTCGTTTTTTAAATGTGTCTTTACGTATAAATTACGTAGAGACATAAAAGACGAGGCTTAGATTCTCTCGTTTTGACTTTGGATAAAGTCTTGCTACTTTAAGTACTAAATAACTTAAATAAATATTAAAAGAATTTAGATATTCACAAAAATTTAAATACAGCCAACTGGAATCTCAGATCTACCTGGAATTCCAGCTGGTATTAGAGGTGGATACTGTCAACGGGGTATGAAAATCAATATGGTTTTCCATATCATTTCTCATCCTAATTTTTAGTGAAACATGTTAACCATGTGGGTTTCTATTTGGAGATTTCTTTTTGGTCCCTTTCGAAATTTTCATATGGAAATCCATATGGTTTTTCACGTAATTTCTTTAGGTGACTTAATTAAAATACATCTACCTGTAAGTGCATATATGTGTGAGAGTGTATCTAATATATGAGAGTGCACTCTATTGAAAATATCCAGCTAGTTTACCAGCTGGAAATCCAAGTGGATTCCGTCTACGTTCCACGTGGATTCCACCTGGATAGAACTGAATTCCAGCAGGAATTGGCCTGGATTTCCAGAAGTACCGTACCTGGATTTCCATTGTCATTTCACCTGGATTTCCGGCTTGATTTCACCTGGATTCGAGCTTATTTGAGCTGGATTTCATTTGGATTTCTAGCTATATTTCCAATTGAATCCAGCTGAAATCTAGTCCAATCCAGGTCGAATCCACGTGGAATCTAGACGGAATCCACTTGGATTTCCAGTTGGTAATCTAGCTGGATATTTTTAATTGGGCATAAACACGTTCACAGCTGTGAGCTAATCCTCCGATGTAAACAATGGGTATTTCACCTTTGCTGCTTGAATACGTGTTGAAACAATATACACGTTTTGAAAATTTTCAAAACCAAAATTATAAATTTTTCAAAATTTTATTATATCTCGGTACGATATTTATTTATTAATCAAATTAATTTATTTACACACATGAAATATAATAAACAATTCCATATATTTGCATACTCAAAAATTAACTTATGGATAAAATGCAAATTAAAAAATATTTATATGGTAATTAAATAATGTGGGGTGGGAGAATATAACAACACTGTGGCGGTAGGAGGTTCAAATTTTCGATGCAGAAAATGGTAGTAGTATTATACAACTAAATATATATGTTTGCATAAGAAGTAATTCTTCACATATACGAACGCGAAAAATGGCCATCGATATATAGGGTGTGTCAAAAGTTTCGGGACGGCTGGGTAACTAGTCCAGGCTAGACCCACTACTGTCCAGCTAGTCAAGGCAAGACCAGTCACTACCCAGTCTGTCAAGGCAAGACCTGCCACTGTCCAGCCAGTCGAGGCAAGACCCGCCACTGTCCAGCCAGTCAAACAGCCAGACAAGGCAAGACCTGCCACTGTCCAGCCACTCAAGTTTAAAGAATAGTCGTAATATGTCATAAATGATCAAAAGTGGTCGCAGGTGGTCACATGTGGTCACAAATATTCTGAGGATAGTAACGAGTCTTCACAAAATTGATTGCAGAGTAACGAGTCTTATCTTAATTGATAAGGTTTACTGCCATAACTGTATTTGACCTTGCAATGACCTTCAAAAATATACTAGTAGGTGGTCAAGGTCATATTTGAACGTAAAATTTTCTGCTCTTTCTATTTCCGGTGTCAAAAATATAGGTTCCCATTTGAAAAAATGTACTTGACCTTGAAATGACCTTGAAGGTCTTAATCCAGGTTCAATCCAAGGTCACCACCGAATTGCTGGGGAAAAATCCTACCACTTTTGTTTTAGTCATTTTCTTCTGTGATGCGTATTTCTCAAGTTATCCAGCCGTTCCGGAACTTTTGACACACCCGTATAGAACCGGTACATTAGTGCGTGTCTCGAATTCGAGATTGGACGAGATTTTTCCAAACGAATACGAAATGACTCTGCCTAGGCACACTTTTTCGACTTTTTTTTATAACGATGTTATCCGGAAACAGGATGAAAAAGATCGACACGGCAGAGATAAAAGGGTTACGTGAAGTAAAAGCTCCAAGGAATTGGAGGAATTGCAGAAAGGAGTATGGAAGCTATCACATCTCTGCCACTGTTGCGCAAGAATAGATGTCGAGATATACTATTTGACCAACGAGCCTCACATCAAGTGATGAGCGAGACAGGTCATCGGTAAATTCTAGCGTGCGGCAGATAACATGCTTCGATGCTGGAAACATCGTAAAATTAATGACTTTCGGCAGATGATGGAGAAGAACAGTGGATAAGCCACCAAAGAAAATTTTTTAAGCCATCGACATTTAGAAAAGAGAAAGAGAGCCAAATACTCTCGGAGGACTAATCGGAAGTCAACCAACTTCAAGCCAGCCTAGGCGACCAAGTGTCTCCTTCGATCAATCATTTTTGTCAAAAATTACAGTTTAGTTACCAGCGGTCACTTCCCGATCAGTCACAATAGTGGTTAATAAAGTGATCAGAGGATTAGCCAAATGTCGTGAATGTATCGAAGCTTAGCTTCTGCTTTCATCTCGTGCCGCTCAGCTACTCATTTAGATTTCAGCTGACAATTCGTTAGTGACGACGCCAAGTAGTCATTTAGGCCCTGACTGTAGATGCGACCTATTTGTTTTGGGTATATCTCCGGGGAAGGCCACCCCGGAATGCACTGCCTCGCACCTACCGGGCATGATTATTTGTGTACAGCGGGTAGCCCGTCAGGTCGTTCCACTCGTCCACCACTAAGGCTACGGAAATTCACTTCCCAGTTTGGGTAGCCCGAAGAATCTTTAAGGGTAAGAATAAATGTTACATCGAAATTCTTAAAGGTCTTCCGTAATTTATAAAACAAATAAGTCTTTAAACATATACAGAAACAAAGCAGAATTGTTTAAAAACATCAAACCATCGAATCTCGAGATATTATTTTCAATGAGGAAAATTATTTTATGAATTTTCAATTTTTCTAATTTAATCTATTAAAATTTAATAATTAATGAAGGTACCTGTAAAGTTTTAGCACTCTAGGATGTAAGGAAGATGAATAACAACACATTTTGTAACTGTGAATAATCGAGCGGCGCTCATCGTCTCATACACTCCGACTTTGCGTTTATAAATTTGTAGATTTTTTGTTATTCTCGAGTCCTATAGAGAACAAAACTTTGCAGATATCTTCATAAACTCATAAATTTTAATAATGAATGATCAAAATTCATTAAACCGAAAATTCATAACGCAACTTTTCACCTACGTTACTGTACGTATTAAAAGACTTCTTATTAGTCTTATTATAAATTAAGTTTCATAAATATAGTTGAGCGCACAGTAATCGTCTAGCTTATGTAGTGACTGCTGTACCGCCAGAGAGAGCGCTGATCGAAACCGTACTCAATGACAATGGCGTGCATGCAAGAGAGAGAGAGATACGCGATATTTATACGTATATTTAGCGCTGCCGTTGGGTGGCGTCTCAGCGATGGCTAAAGATGAGCGCTGATTGATCGATTTCAATAATAAATCACAATTATCCAACCCGAATTGAGAAAGAATTTTTTTTAGGATTCTTCTGGTTATCAGTTCGTTAAGAAAATTTGATGGTATATGTATGTTATCACTTTATCTGGATCACCTTGTATACTTATTATAATAATTTAATCACTAGCTTAAATTTTAAGTTTATATGAAATACATAAATAGATTATATAGAGCAGAGGCAGTGCTACTTTCATCCAATATACAAGAAAATAAATATTAATCTAATGTTAAAATGTAAGTTAAAATCCTGCAAAAAATTTCTTATTAAAATATACTAAATCCGATTAAAAAGTTTAACGTGAAGTTACCGGACATTTTAATACGAAAATATTAGATTTAAAACCATTTGTATTAATTAATTTTAATCAGTTTTTAATTGAGCTAATCGATATTTTTCTAATGTGTTAAATAAAATCTTGATTTATTCCGATAAAAAATGATTTAAATCAATCAATTTTAATCATTTTCAATCCGCTGTTTTCGTATCATTCATTTTCGACTCTTTAATCGGATGTAATCAATTTTATTAAGACAGATTTTATAGGAATACTTCCATAATTAAATGTTTCATATAAGTTACTTACAACGGTTTAATAAAATTTAGTTACAAAATCTGGATAATATGGACCATATAAGTGATATCAAATTCTGAATAGTAGTCAAAATTCATATTCTTAATATATCTTGCCATCCAAAGGCATGTAACTTTTTTTTAAAACAAGCAACAGTTTAGTTTGGAAGGTCTATTATAAATTTTTTTAGAAAACGAAACAGAAAAAGTGTTCACTATAATGTAAATCACTATATAATAGGTTTATTCTTTATTATTCTAACATCATGACCTTAACTATTCTACTTATACATAATTTTATACTTTTTACACTTTTTATTAGTTAAATTGATACTGAGATAGTGTCTAAAAAACCATTATACATTCATAAGTAGTATAGAGAATAAAGGGTACCCCACGTTAAGATAGGCAATATGCCACTGTTAATGAAAGTGAAAAATGACAGTGATTTCATATAAGTATACTAAAAAAAGAGTTTCCTACAATTTTTCCGGGGACCTATCTCTCCAGTGGAAAGCAACCAATAAAATCCAATAAAAAATATTTGCATAAGATGTTATAAGTATTTGCACCAGTAAAATCGCATTAAATCGAATAAAGTGTGTCTATTCATTGATATAAACAACAACGTCATAATCTATTGATTGGTTTAAGCTAATGAAAACATTAGTTTATGCTGATAAATAGATAAATTTTATTTGATATTATAAGAATTTAATCAGATTTTACTGGTACAAATACTTATAACATCTTATGCAACTTTTTTTTATTGGTTGCTTTCAACTGGGTCTCCTCCTTATACCAGGAAGGCTTAAAAACCGCATCTTTCGGTCGTTATTTTTTTCTCCGATCATTGAGGTCTAAAATTTTGAAAAGAATATAAGAGTATAGCTTATGAACATTATTTTTCACCCAATTTTTTCAGCTGGAGGTGCATTCAATTCCTGACATAAAAAAATAAAAAAGTATTAAAATTCATTTTTTCTTAATTTATTTTATATCTACAGGGCTAACTCATCGGAAAATTGTATATTTTAATATTTTCTTTGTACTAGAATATTTTCAGATTTTTCGGAATGGTGGGCTGTACTAAAAAATGCGAAAAACCCTATTTTCGGCCATTATTGAGCCTTTTATGGGGCTTAAATAATTGTTAGGCCCTTTTCTGACCTAAAATAAAGAGATATATTACTTTTGGACATACATTGTAAATATTTAATGCATTACGATATGACTGATGTGTTTTTGAGAACGAAATCAGTCAGAACCCAACGAAAACACCCCACTTTTTGTATAAAAGAGCGTATTATTTGTAATTTTTTTGATTTTTGGTTATTTAATAAATTTAAAAGTTTTTTAATTAATATTTTATGCATGTAAATATTATATGTTACTAATAACGTGAATATACTCCTTTTAACTCGCAACCAGTAAACATCGTGCGGTAACTAATATCTGTAGATGTAGTAATCCATGTTATTGTTTGCATCTATGTCTCATTGCATCTGCACCAAGAGAACTTTGGAAGCACTGTTGTCCTTGTCTGTATGACTGCGTTCCTAAATATATACAAAGAGTTGTCCTTTGTCTTGGTACGAACTGATATATGCCCTCTCTAGGACAACAGTTGTCTGTTTTCGGCATTGCTGCAGAACGAAAATCGAAGGACGACTGCTCTCTTAATTTTTCGCTGCGCTAGTGTAGTACGGAAAAGTAAGACAGCAAATATCCGCAGGTTTAGGACTCCAGCTCTCATTAATTCGGGAGCGCTGCTACGCGAAACAAACGGTGCGTCTGCTGTATCTCGTAAAGACGCAGCGTTCCTTAAATTCTCTCGGTGTGTAATGTTTGTATTTATTTCTTCATTTGCAAAAATTACATCATAGTGAATTATTTAAAATATTATGGATTTATTATTAAAATTAATTTGTAATAATTATTAATTTGTATTACTCATTTATCTTTACTTATATATTATTATTTATCTATTACTTATGTATTGTTTACGTATTGCTTACGTATTAATATAATACATAAATTGTAATTTAAACATTTAAATGAAATTCAATTTAATTAGAAAGAATCTATATTTAAGAAATCTCAATGTTTTGTTGTGATAATAAATTGAACATTCAATCTTTTGATGAAAATTAAAGAAGCTTTAAAAAGTTTATATAAGAATCAATTTAAAAAGAAATGTATACAGAGAAAAACAGTATTTATTTTTTCGTGCGAGAAGTTCGATTTCTCGCTCGCTGTGCCAAATGATGCTTGCAAAAATCTTACTTCTCGCACGGAGTGTGAAAAAATACGGTTTGACATTTGTGTATGAAGTTGATTTCCTCCTCGTGTGACTTTTGACCATTGCTTCGCTCGGGCGCAAACAATCACACGGGACGAAAATCAAATTTTCGCACTAGTATCGAAATGTACTATTTTCTAGTAATTTCGAAAATAAGTTAGGTTCATGAAAAAATAAGATCTACATGGTCTTATTTACATAGGCTAGTATTCGTATTAACGTATTATAGCAGAATCAAAAGTTTCATAGATTTGCTGTTTTATATGAGTCATTTGCATGATAACTGAATATTTGTTCGAACAAGTACCTAGTTAATGAAATCAAGAATATTAATTTAGATTGCTTTGATATAAAGAACATAATTTCTTAATTAAATATATAGATGTACTTAAATAAATACTTATATAAATAAACAAATATCTTTTTAAATGGTGATTGATGTAGAATTTATTACAAAGTATCATTAATAATTATTATTTCACAATGACCAATTTTGCCTAAGTAATCATACTTTTATCATGCAAAATCATCCTTATGAAAAGTAAAAAAAAGTGGATTTGTAAACGAAAAATGAAAATACATACTACAAATATATCGTATGAAGGTATGAATGAATTATTGTGAAAGAATGAATTTTAAGATATATTTTTTAATTAATCGTAATCGTTCTTTTCCAAAAATACTTGATATATTATAATTATGACATAAAAGTAAATATGTTAAAAATATTATAATTATTATGATATAACTTGTGCGAAATGTTCTCTAATTTAATTAACAAAGCTCCACATCAGCGTGTTGGGGTGTTTTCGTCGGGTTCTGACTGATTTCGTTCTCAAAAACACATCAGTCATATCGTAATGCATTAAATATTTACAATGTATGTCCAAAAGTAATATATCTCTTTATTTAAGAGTCAGTAAAGGCCCTACCAATTATTTAAGGCCCATAAAAGTCCCAAAAATGGCCAAAAATAGGTTTTTTTCTTTGTAGAGGACAGTTGAGGAAGCGATGTTTAGAACCAAAGCCGAATTTTGACAAAGGTAAGCGTGCACGCATTTATCGCGCCGCGAGTTAGTTTCGTGAAACCGTTGTTCAGGCTCGTCGATACCTGGATAACGGCATCCGTTAGGCGTTATCACGCGGAGAGATTGAGTGTAGAAAG
>JAWWEQ010049869.1:0-12649 GCA_035583055.1 Torymus tubicola
TGTGTGTGTGTGAATGTTTGTTATTGTTCTCTATGTTGATTTTACTCTAAATTAAAGATCTTATCTTTTAAATAATTTTGCGAATAAAAGAGAGGGGGAGGGGTTTCATCATAATATCGGCTTCATTCTCTTTTGTTAGTACCCATTTGACGAAGACTTTATCTTTTAAAACGCATGATTTTATATAGTCACCATGTGTTGTTGCCATATAAATTTTACTTTCAGTTCCTTCTCTAATTTATGGCTACCGTCCATCTGAGAACAATTTCCTGCTGACTTGTTATCATCCAAATAGTCACTGGATTCAGAGTTTGGCCAATGATATCTCCAATTGCCTTGTCTAATAACACAAGTTCTTGACGAGGTACTCATGGCGACGTACTCTGCTTGGCATGTTGATAATGTGACATAAGACTGTTTACAGCTTCTGCACATTATTGGATTTCCATATAGTTTCACTATATAGCGACTAGTTGACGATGCCTCAGAGCAATCTCTAAAGCTAGTAACAGTCATCGCTTCTAAAGTCACACATTTAGCTCTATATATCGAGCCAATTTCTGAGATTCCTCTAAGATAGCTGAAAATCCTTCTTACATATATCCAGTCTTCTTCAGTTGCATCTAATTGTCTCTTAGATAGGTAATTGAATGCGAATGAGATGTCAGGTCTTGTTGCATCTGCTAAATGCAATACTCTATACGGTGTCTTTGTCTATGTTTGCGTTTCATCTAATTCATCTAGGTTACTGTCTACTTTCAGTTCTCTATTTTTAACTTGTCTTATCACCATGGGAGTTCTTTGGGATTTACATTCTTTCATATTGAACCTCCCTAGAATTTTCTCTAGATACTCAGTATGTTTTAACATTATGATTCTATTCTGTCTACCTCTATTAATTTTAATTCTCAGAAAGTTTTTTGGTTCTCCTAAGTTCTTAATCTTAAATACTTGACTTAATTTCATCTTTATTTCGTCTAATTTTTATTTGTCGTTGCCTGCTAGTAATATATCATCTACGTATAGAATCAGCAAGACAATTTTTCCATCTCTCCTCCAAGTGAAAAGACAAAGTTCATTTATGTCTTTCTCCAAACCTAGTTTTAGTGCTTCTTCTTAGAATCTCATATTCCATCTTTTAGGACTTAATCTAAGACCATAGAGAGACTTCTGTAGTTTGCATATTTTTGTTCTTCTAAATGTTGTATCATATTCTAGGCCATCTGGGATCTCCATGTAAATATCTACTTCTATTGTCTCCTTTAAAAACGCAGTCTTGACGTCCATCTGAGTCATCTAAATCGTATTTGTTTATGATAGCTAGAGCTGCTCTAATTAATTATTGCTAGTCTAAATATTGGTACATATGTCTGCTTCAATTCGTATTCATTTCTATCCTTGAAGTCGCTAATTACCAGTCTGCTTTTGAAAACTGTATCTTCATTTTTTTCAGATTTTCTTGTAAGGTGTGTTTTTGTTGTCAGGTCAGACTCAAGATCAGGCCAAGCTGGAATCCAGAAAATCCATTACAAACAAAGTAAATCAGCCTGTTTACATGTTTTTGGGCCCGCTGAATCCGAATTTGAGATCCGTTTAACCCGGTCAGGTCAGGGTGAAGGTCAGATCAAGGTCAAATCGAGAAAATCCATTGCAAAGAAAGTAAAACAGTACATTTACATGTTTTTGGGCCCGTCGAATCCACATCTCGCGTCGGAGGCATCAGATTGGCTCTACTTTTTTTGGAAATCAGCAAAAATGTTGAAAAATTCATGTATTTTGTATAGTAAACTATATGATTCCGTAAAAGTATCCTAAGTTCGCAACCCCAAACTCGGGAATTCCAATTTCACACGAAGGGAGATGGAACGTAAATATGATGGCCGACTTTTGTTAGTGTCTGAAAAGGGAGGTTGTTCAAAAACGAAAGAAACGGAAAAGAAATCCGCTAAGGCGATCCTTTGAATTAAAAAAGTCGCTAAAACGAAGGAAGTTATAAGTATAACTAGGGGGGCTGTGCCCCCTGCGTGTCTCGTTACGGTCGACACGCCACCCCCCCCCCTGCTCCTCGCTTCCCTCGGCGTATGTAAAAACTTCATTTTTACATTATAGGCACGACCGCATTACTCAAGTGTGCCATGATTTGGTTAGCTTGCGAATCTTTTTGTTAATTTAAAAAATTAATTAATTTTTTTAATTCTGTGTGTAAAAAAATTAATATTTCTGTGTATTTTAGACATTTCAAATTCTTTTTATAAGTTAAGCTGCAAGAAATCAATTTTAAATCAGCATGTTACATATAGCAAAAAGTTTTATTTTGATTAAACCCACATATTTTCTTCCTATATCAATTTTATGTAAAATCAAATCCTGATAAGTAAGAGCGAAAAATCATCTATTTTCATCAATTTTAAATATTTAAAATCGTGTTTACGGATTTAAGTTTTACAAGAAAATGTTCGTTTTATCGTGTTAAAGCAAATTCTGATGTATGAGAGCAAAAAACGATAATTTTCGGTAATTTTGATTTTTAGAAAAATAAATAAATAAACAAAACACAAAAATTGAATAGATCTTATTATGTTCTTATATCATATAAAATTTAAAAAAAACCGTCCAAATTCGTTCAATTTTCCAGTATTATTATTTTTTATTAATATTCGAAGCCATAATAGATTAACATTTAATAAATCCTTTTTTTTATCTTACAGGTAGAATAAAGTATTGTAAATGCAAGAAGATGGTCAAGAAGCCGATGTCACTAAGGTGTCAGCTCAACTCCCATTATTCGGAATACTCTTTGTTGGGGTCTACAGAAAGCTTGCATGTTGCAGCTCTCTCTCTCTCTCTCTTTCACAGTATGTTTTCCCGACATCTATTCAACCTAAAAAATTGTTTAAAATAGTTTTGTGTAAAATCAATGATAAATAGGAAAGAGTTAGGTTTCATTATATTTTACAACTTTTAAATTTAACTTATATTTTTCTAAGATAAGAGGTCAAGTTATAGTTGAAAATCGACTATTGTCAATTTGGACATTAAGATTAGTTTTTATTCTAGCTCGTCAGGAATTAATTGTAGATGAAAATGTTAAATATTAAAAAGTTTTGTTTTATTATATTCTAAAACTATTACATTTTATATTACATTTTATTGTATAGTAATCCTAATTTTGTAAAATTGTAGCGTAATATCGACCATTTTAAGTATATTTAGGGATTTAGTTTATGTTAACATTTTACGTTATGTCAACCAAAATTCTGTAAAATTATAGCGGAATATCGGCGATTTTAAGTATATTTAGGAATTTAAGTTCGTTTTTATATGTTTAACTCGTTAGGAATTGCTTGTAGATGAAAATTTTAAATGAAAAAAAAAAGATTTGTTTCAATGTTTTCTTTAACTTTTGCGTATAAAACCAAATCAAGCATTTTTGTATTATTGAACTAAATCAAATCTTGTTAAATGAAAACTGAAAATCTACCATTTCATGTATATGTAAGCGTTTAAAAGTGTTTTTGTAGGTGTAATTCGTCAGAAATTGATTTTACACGATAATATTAAATAGGAAAAATGTTTTGTTTTATTATTATCTACAAGTTGTGCATTTAACATTTCTGTGTAAAATCAAATCCTGTCGAGTTATAGCCAAAAATCGTTCATTTTTTTTCCTTTTTTGTGGTTTTCTCGAATTCCCAAAATTTTGTTTAAATTCATCAAAAATTCGCTGAGATAATCAGGTAACTTGATTACATACGAACGTACAGACATACATACATTGTAGAAAATGCTTAAAATGGATTTTGAATAAGGGAAATGTCATTTGTATAGTTCAAATTTTAGTTGTAATTTAGTTAACAAATTCCGCTCTGGCGATTTGTAGGCTAATTATAAGGCTCTCCCGCGTAGCGGTCGTGCCTAAAAATGCTTGCTAAATTCTAAAACCTAAATCATATAAAAACGGTGTGAAATTGGGATTCGCGAGTTTGGGGTTGCAAACTTAGGGTTGTTTTAAGGAAATTATATAGTTTTCTATACGAAATACCTGAATTTTTCAGCATTTTTGCTGATTTCCAAAAAAAGTGGAGCCAATCTAATGACTCGGACGCGAGATGCGGATTCGACGGGCCCAAAAACATGTAAATGTGCTGGTTTACTGTGTTTGCAATCGATTTTCTCGATTCGACCTTAGCCTGACCTTGAGCCTGACCTGACCGGGTCAAACGGACCTCAGATTCGGATTCAGCGGACCAAAATACATATAGTAAAGGTGGTCTGGTCTCCGGCGCACCATACTAATTTTTGTGGGCCTGTGTTATCAAAAGTGTTAGATTTCAGAATCAGATCTTTATTGCCATCTATTTTAATGTTTGATAATTCATTTTTATTTGCGCTTCTAATATTTTCTCCCGTGCATATTCTAAAATTACTTAAAATTATTCCCTTATTTGCAATATGGTCAGTCGCGCCCGAATTCGTAATAAAAATAATTTTAGTGGGGAAGTTCAATTAATTTTTGCTCATACCTGCGATATAAGCTCTTGCTCCTAATCGAGCTTGGGATCCTCCTCGAAATCCTGTATTACTGCTTCTTTTGAATACCCCACCTCTACAATTTACCTCTATTAAATTTTCCTCTACCGTTATTTGATTTGCCCCTAAAATGTGTGTTTGTGTTGTGTTAGTATTATTTTTATTGACTGGCCTGTTGGATGGTCCTGCCTCTTTATTGGGGCAGTCCGTTCCTTTGTGCCTTTTCTCTGCTTGGCAGATGTAACAGAAGCACAGCCCAAATTCTTCTAAGGAGCAATTGGTGGATATATGATCACTTCTGTTACATCTATAGCAACGTTTATGCACCGCCGACTATCCAGTCTCTCTTTGTACGAGGTTAGCTCTAGAACTTCTAGTCATCTAACCTCTTGTTTTCTGCCTCTAACTGAAAAAGACATGGTTTAATTTCCTCTAATGTCATTTCTCTATTGTCAGTCTGTCTCTTAACTAGGTAGGCTGATCTAAGTTCTGGGTCATTGTTCGATACAGCTTGATAAAATGCTGATCTCTTTTTTTCCTCGGTCAGCGGTGCCCCTGCATCACAGATCAAATTTTCTCTAATCTAGCACTATCACATGTATTATCGTACTTCGCGTATCCTCTAACTTCTATACTATGCTTGACTTTACGTCTATATGTGTATCTCTGGGGAGGACGTACGTTTAAAGCGAACTTCCACGTATCGGGCCACGTTTTATTTTTCAACGCTTTCTGCGCACTTCGTTTTAAAGAGTTTAATGTTTACATACGAGCAGATCTAATGGGCAATTCATATAATGTTAATCTAACTAGACATCTACGATATTCAATCTCTAAACATCTACACTTTCGCCTCGTTTTCTCCTTTGGAGCTGTTGGATTTAGTTAATAAATGAAAAGGCGGGCACTTTATATTTTATATGAATGTTATTGTATTGATCTAGCTGTATCTTGGATGGGTCGATGCTTCTATGCCGGCGGTTGAAGAAAAAGGGAGCGAGCGCCGGGGCTGTCGGCGGGAGCGCATACTCGGCGTCGAAGGTGCGAGCACGCAGTCGGTGAAGGAAGAGAACGACAGTCAGTCCGCTCCGATACTCTGCTGCTACGTGGAGACATCTATCTTCTTATTTCTCTAAATACTATACTCTACGGAGAGTGCGTGGTCTCGAAGTTCATGTAATATCAAAACATATTCCATGTGCTGGTTCCATCTCATATTACTATAAAAAATTATACCTAAATATTTAGTACTATTAAGACATTTGATTTTAGAACCTTCTAAGTTTATATTCAAGTTTTAGGCATACTGTCCACTTAATTACCAAATTTTATGTAAATAGTTTGATCCGTGTTTAAAGACAGCTTATTGAGAGCTAGCCATGTTAATATTTTGTGTAGTATTTCATTCATTTTAGTTTCTACTTTTTTACCAGTTTTGGCTGTAGTAAATACCGCAGTATTTTCTGCGTATCTAACTGTACTACCTTCAAACATCTCCAATAAGAATATAGTAGAAAGAGTAAAGGACCTAAGATAGTTTCTTGCAGAACGCCCATATTAACTGATTCATATCAGCTTGTAATATTATTTAATTTTTATTTTTGAAAATCTATTTCCTAAATATCTTTTAATTAGCTTATACACGTTTCTTCTAATTCCGTAACTATATAGTTTATCGAGTAGTATGTGTGTGTTAGAGCGGTGTCTAGTTCGAGGTAGCTCAAAATGACACCTTGACTACGACTAATGGGTGTCAGTCAAAATTCAGTTGATAGTGAAAGTAAAACAATAAATTGAAAGATCTGGTACTGTAAGGTACTGTAAGGTGACCTTCACTATGTTTAATAGGAAAATCTAGAAGTTCGTGATGGTGCAATCTCCTCCAAATAGTTTGAACTCTTGCTTGAATTATTGCTCGATCTCTAAGAGGGTTATCGACACGTGCTCTTTCAAGCATATTTTTTGCCAATTCTGCTGTTGCTCCTTCCAACAATATGGGATCTTTATATCGATTAATTATTGCTCTACATATAAGATAGAGTTGGCGGAGATACATGACATGGTGATATGGTATAATATCTTTGAACATTTAAAAAATAGATTTCAAATGCCCGTTACGTACTTCTACTATCCATCTGGTTTTAGTAATCAATCTTGTATCATTTGCATCTTCCGCACTAAGTTGGGTTTCTCCTTGCCCAAGTAATCTGGGCATATGAGTTTGTATCCCAAGATTTTGTAGTAGTGGCACTGCATCTCTGTAACCTCGATCCACTATGACAATAGCACCTTCTCCCATCCATTCTCTTAAAGCATTAGCATCATTTTCAAATTCATATTGCAACATAACAGCATCGTTATTTCTACCGTCTGAAAAGTAAGGGCTATGTATGTTCAATATGTAACCATCAGGAGCTACAATTAATGCAGGCTTAACTAAATGTCTGCCTTTGTGAAGGCAATAGGACTGCCTTAATGCTTGAAAGTTGGAGGACTTTTCTATGTGACAATATGTACCATCAATATATGTAATGACTTGTCGAGCTTCATCTCGGTTGTACAAAGTATTTGCAAAATCTGTTACATGTCGTTCAATGTACTGTTCACGCGTGATAGGTTTTAGACCAATATTTTGTGGTACGAATCGGATCATCAAGGATCTTCTCACAGTGCTAACTGCTAAGCTAACGACTTGTCTAGCACTGTAATGGAATATTATTTGTAGAAAACTATCGGATAAGCCTTGGTGAACTTTGCATAGAAACATAATTAAATCTTTTTTCTTTATTTGTCTTAAGCGATCATTTCCTTCCACAACAGCATCACAAAATGACAATAAATCGTGAAATTGCTCTTTAGTAATAAGACTAATAAGTTGGAATTCCTGGTCCAAAAATGAGTTTTCATTAGTAAAATCTGGTTGGTTCGATTTAACACACTGCTGTAACATACTGAGGAACTCAGAGAGTTCTCTGACTACAAGTAGATACGATCTATGAAAAAATGGCAAATGAAACAAATCTGATTTGCGACGGTGGCCTGTTTAAATTCGTTCTAAAGTGCCTGGCTATCGCACGCCTATGTTCTTGATTATCACCTATTAAACGTGACATTGTTCTAGGTACAGCTGCAATATCACATACAAAACAATTCAATCTACGTTGGGCCATATTAATTTTGCTTTAATAAGAATAGATTTTTCAACACACTAGATAATCGATGAAAATAAATACTAGATTTTGTAGATGATCGTTATTAAAAGTTATTTAAAGAAAAAACATCGAAAAAAGGAACAGTGTGTTTAAAGTCCTATTCTGTACCAAAATTATATTCTTATAAAATAGCTACAATCAGTAAACTGAAAACTGAATGCATTCAGCATTCAACGAAACTAAAACCATAAAGCTTAATGTAGAAGATTATTATTCTATTTATAGGTAAGACTCAGCATACTATGTATTTATACAATTACATACATATTGAACTGACTAGTCGGACTGACTAGAGTGATAGACACGTTTTTGTTCATGCTCGTTGCTGCTCGCGCTTATATATTATTGCAGTCGCAGTTATATTGGGAGAGTCAAATTTTAGCGTTTAGGCCACCTAGGATGCTGCATCTGTATTAGCGAGCACGACGCTCGATGACTTCTCGTACCATCTCAATACGCATTTCTTAATCATATTATGGTACACATATATACATCCTCTTTCTTTACTCTAATGTAAAGTTAAACTTTTCACCTTTCAGCCTTTATCAAAGTTTCTTTTTCTTTGTTCTATATTATTTCTAATATTATTACATTATTTTTTAACTTAATATTATATTTCAATAATTATATATATTTTTCTTTAATATTATTGTATTAATATCATAATATAATAATAAAGATGATAATTTATTTTGACCTTTAACTGACCGTTGACCTTAACCCGTGGGTCATAAAAAGGCCAATTTAAGGCGCCTTAGACTAAACACCTCAGAGTTTTTATCTGATACTCTCAAAAAAACTCATTTCTTAATGAATAATTGACTTGCCGTCACTGTAATAGCTGACCACTCACACGACCTTTGACCTTCAATATCTCGAATTATACAACTTTTTGCGTTTTGTGACCATAAGCAATTTTAGTCAGGAAGTCATGAACAATAAACTACTAAATTTTCAGCCAATTTGACGGCCGTATGAAATCGCATGTATTATGTGCGTGGTGCTTTATTCGTTCATGATCATATAACGGACATTGCCAAAAGATGTGATCAATGTCTTGATATTCATTTCCACAATGACATTAACTATTGTCGGCTGAACCTATTTTGGTAAGTGAGGAAGCGTACTGATTCACTGGATGGTATTTTAATGTTAGTTATTTTAATTTCGGTCTGTCCTTGTTGCTTGTTTTTATTAAAGGAGTATCTTTTGCTATATACGGCTATGTCATCTGCGAACTGAGAGATTATGATTGATTTAGGAAGGTTCTCCGTAATCCCACTAACGTAAATATTATACAGGAGCGGGCTTAGAACGCCGCCTTGGAGAACTTCTTTGTCAACAGCTCTTAGAGACTTTCCTAATTTTTGGATAAATATTAAAAGTTTAAAAGTTATAAATTTAAAAAATTGCACAAGATTCGTGGGACATCCTATCTGAGCTAGTTTGTTTAGTAGGATTTCGATACTGTCGTTGTCGAATGCACCGCTTACATCGAGAAAGGCTGCTAGTAGATCTTTGCGCATACCAAAGGAATCTTCATTATTGAGAGTTAGGTTAGTGAGATTGTCGATTGTACTTTGCCCTTTCCGAAATCCAGATTGATTATTGGAAAGTACATTATTTTGTTCTATCCAATATTCGAGTTTGTTTTTTATGATTGTTTCCAGCAATTTGCAATGACAAGATGTCGGTAAGAATCGTATATTTTTAACTTGCTGTGTACGAGTCAAACGCAGAAGTAAAAAATATATGATAATTTTCATCCAGTCTTATATAGATCTTATTCCAGTCAGTTCGAATTGAATTCAATTTAAAGGTTTTTTTGCGGTAGATACTTTTGAGATGCTGGACGTCAATAAATATCGGAAAGTCATCAGAGCCTCACGTGTCTTTATGGACTCAGATATTAATTCTATCTGCCATATTCGGAGAAGAGAAAATTAAGCCGATATTAGAGTTTGATAT
This sequence comes from Torymus tubicola, assembly GCA_035583055.1. Taxonomy (NCBI): domain Eukaryota; kingdom Metazoa; phylum Arthropoda; class Insecta; order Hymenoptera; family Torymidae; genus Torymus; species Torymus tubicola. The sequence continues at coordinate 9,711 of JAWWEQ010049869.1, forward strand.
TGAGTTTGTTTTACTATTAAACTGTCTGCGAGCTTCAATTCATGAAGCTAGACAACAGTCTTCCCCGTTTGTATCGTTGCTTTTACAGTTCTAAAACTGATGATGAGAGTTAAAATCCCCTATAAAAATCGTAGATTCAGTCACATTGATGCTGTTAATTATTTCATCCCATACGGTCTGGGAAATGGTAAAACCAGGAGCTCTGTATCAAGTTACGATATTTAATGATGGAAGAACATTTGTAATTTTCAAACCAGCTAATTCAGTGAGTTCATCGGAGCAATTTATATGGGATAGTTCGACAAATGCTAAGTTGTTACGAATTAAAATTAAAATACCGCTCCCTTTTGATTGTTGTCGATCCTTCTGAAATGTTTTGAAACCATTTTTGTGGAAGTTTTTCTCCGATGGTATTTTATCCGAAAGCCATGACTCGACACATATGAAGATGTCCAAATTTTCTACGGGTTTTTGTAATTCTTCTTTCTTATTGACTCTGCTTCTGGCATTCCAAAATAGTATTTTATTAGCTTCTTGGAGTAAGTTGTCCATTTACATATTTGGATTTTTCTTTTTGATTTGATGTTATTACTATATTTTTAATCTTTTTGCTGGGAAGATTCAGACCCAGAATCCGCGTTGATGACTTTTTGAAGTTTCTGTTTTAGTCTGTAACATCTTGCTTTTAGATTATTATTTAAGTTCGGCGATATGGTAGTGAGCATAGAGGATAGTGTCTCAATAGCCTTTGTAAATTCCCGTGCAACTTGTATTACATTTTTTTTGTCCGTAGCTTTTTTTCGACCAAACTTTTGAATTGGTCGTAGTTCAATAATAAGGGTTGTGGAGATTTTTCAATAATTTCGCCTATTTGTTTATCTTCTGTGATGTTGTCATTTGGTAAATCATTTTCATTTTCTATTCGTTTGAGTTTTGGTGGTCTTTTAGGGGTTTTAAAGTTTTCCTCTCGTTGCTGGTTTTTGGATGCATCATTACTTTGATTTCTTAAATTGGCTGCCATAATTTCTTTTATTAACTGTAGCAATGGGCTCTCAGATGGTTGAGGAGAATAATGGTCTCTTGAGTCTTTGGTTATCTTCTTCCATTGGAGTAGGTGGAATTGTTCAATGTAGTTTCCTTGATTTGAGTAAGATTACTTCTTTTGTTTTCCAATACCGCAGAAGATAGAGTATCTTCTGTATCTACTTCTTGTTTCTAGCACTATTTAGCTACACGCCCCATTTGTTTACAAAGGAAACAGCATGTCGAATCGGTGCCGACGTAAATCCAGTAGTAGTATCGTCATAATTTACTTGAAGATTTTCGGGAAGCCGATTGACGTCTTCTTCTTTAATATATATTTGACAACGAAATGAGAGAACATGATCCCAACGTCCCTGTTTATTAGACCAGCTCTGATGAAATGCATGTGAGAGACTGAGATTATTCCTATTCTTCTCAGTTGATCTAATAATAATTCATGAGGGATCATCGGGTAGAGATTAGAGATAACAGCTCTTATTTCTCTCAATAAACGATTTGATGGGTAGCACATATTCCTTAATCTTTATTTTTTACCGTCAAGTTGTTCGACTGATGGTTTTGAATTTAAAACAACAGAGACTCTTTTTCCAGAAATTTTCCAAAAAAAAATTTTCTATCGATATTAAACTTTCTAAGCCGTCTAGATAGTCGTCATTTGACAGACCTTCGATTGAATCTATTACTATGGCTTCCTCTTTTTTGGTGACATAATATTGGCGTAGGTTTTTTTGACATTGGTTTGAGTGAGACTTGGGTTGTTGGAGTTGATAAGACCTCCGTTGCCGGAAATTTCCTCCATTTTTATGATGGAGCTATGTAAACTGCAATAGCTTAGAAAGTAACAGTAATACAATTTAGAAAGTAATTATGAGCCTCGTATGTAGTGGTCACTTATTAAAATAATTTACTCGTTTCTTTTAAACTGCGGAATACAAATGTAATGCGACCCTACTTGTATTAAATATAACAACTCTGTAATTTATCTCTATGTAACAGCAAATAATCTCTCATACGAGATTAAAATTCACACTCACTCATTTATGGACATAAAAAGTGAACAATGGTCTGTTAAAGATATTCTTAGTGTATAAGTTTTACATGAGCTATTCTACAATTTATTTTCCTTTTACAACGCCAAAAAAAATTTTTTTTTGAGAGTACACTCAAGAGATGAGTTTTTTTTTGTTCTTTGCGACTTTCTAAACTTAGAAAAGAATAGGACCAAGCTCGATTTAAGGGTATGTAAAAGCTGATTTATGGTAATTTGAGGGTAGCTAAAATAGCTTTGGTTTCGGCAGTTAACGGAAAATGGGCGCGCGATGTCGGCTTCGCGACATTGCGAATATACTACGTGGTGTTGTTAGTTATTCCGCCGATTGAATCTCAGCTGTGTACACTTCAAGTACCCTGAGGCTGACAATGTAATTTGTGAAGTGTTACATCGTGTTATTCTAGTGCGAAGAACGCGATGAATAACAAGACCATACGACAGGCTTGTTTCACCAGCTTTATGCCGCATCGCTCGTCTTCCCGACCTAGTGCGCCTTTCACCAGCCATTTTAGAGGACAATCAAGGAACCGATACTACGCGAAAATCCGTGTTAGCGAAATTCGTGTAGCCACTGTCCATGCTAGCCGTGCGTGGACAAGGGGATCCGTCAAGCACTCACGTTCCGAGAGAGTGAATGCAGAGAGAGCGCAAGTCCTGAATGAAAGGTCCTTAAGAACATTATTTGAATTCAGGTGGTTTGTAACCTGCAAGTGGGCGCAGTGTATGCGCAGACTACAGAGTAGTCTGTTCTCTCTCTCTCTCTCTCTCTATTAAACCTCGTTCTAAAAGTGCTCCTTGGATTGGTCCAGAGCTAAGGCTACTGATTAGCAGGCGCAACGCAGCC
>JAWWEQ010049870.1:0-12644 GCA_035583055.1 Torymus tubicola
ATCGAGACATCGCCGACGATATGAGGACCGTCAACCATCATCTCCAGCACCAACATCGGCTGTGGACAGGGCCAGCGTCCACCGTCAAAGAAATTGGACTCGTCCGCCAGCTATGGGCTGGTAAGTTTGACCAGGCTACGGCCTTTTGTAATCGCGTCGGAATCTCTCTCTCTCTCTCTCGCGCTCGCGCATCTAGCTCTAGTCGTCACCTAGAGTTAGAAGTTTTATCGAAACGTGCGCTTATTGCTGCCGAAACTTGTAGCTTGTAGCGAAACCCTCTCGAAACGTTACCGAAACCTAGTTTGTTGTAAAAGCACTCGCAATCTCGCGTCTAAATTTGCGTCCCTTGTCTCGCTCTACCGTGGTAAAGTGTTGTATCGAGTTGTATTGAATATTAGTTTAATATTAGTTATAGTATATAGTCGAATATTAGTTAGATTGTTGGGAGCGACCCAGCTGGCGCTCAACGTATTTTTTTTGTACATTAATTAAACACATATATTTTCTTATTTTTTTTATATTATAATAAATGTTAGTGTTCAGTGTTCATCGTAGAGTTTTTCTTTACGGATCCAAGACATAACTAACTCCTTGAATTATCCTTGTCGAAACATACATATGTGTTCATAAAATGCTAGAAATCTACAACACTTATATTTGTCCTTTCAGCGTAACCCTACTACCCAGATCGGCTAGTAACCCGTTATAACTTATATACAACTTCTATTCCTTTTTATTTATAATTCGAACGAAAAATGAAAATTTTTTCGTCTTATCATTATACACGATGATATATAATCATATATATGAACAAATATACTTCTATATGAGTATAAACAGTCATATATAATCAGATCAAATCATGTGCTGATGTACAATTGTAACTTTGGAAATTTACAGAAATTGATTTATCCGATCGCATATGATTATATGTGTATAATTTGATATAATCATATGTAATATGTATAGTTGATATAATCATATATAATATACAATCATGTGTAACTTTTTTTTCAGAGAATGTACTTTCTACAGCATTTGCTGTCTCACTAGAAGAGGGTCAGACCTCCGGATCACGGATTTTGCTCAAACTTGAGATGTGTTATTGGATACCAAAGTATGATGAAAGATGACCTATAGATAACCTAAATAATGCAAAAATTGCAAAAATTGCTCGTTTTTATCGGTTTATTATTTAGTTTAGATAAAGCATACATATAATTGTAAACAATGAAATTAAAACTAGAGAGTGACAACTTTTTGTTGCATTTTTCAAAATTGAAAAATATTGAATTTACCCAAAGTTATGATAGTTTAAATTTAAACAATGAAAATACATTAAAATAGACATACATGGTCTAGTTTCCATCGATTTATAAGCGATTTTTTGACGCTTAACTTTAAACTATTACAACTTTGGATATATTCAATATTTTTCAATTTTGAAAAATGCAACAAAAAGTTATCACTTACTAGTTTTAATTTCATTGTTTACAATTATATGTATGCTTTATCGAAACTAAATAATAAACAAATAAAAACGAGTAATTTTTGCAATATTTCATTAAAATGCAGCTAAAAATGTCGATAACTCGAATTTATTGAAGCGTTAGGGTCTAATATTCTATCTTTCATTATATTTTGGTATTCAAATACATATCTCAAAGTTTGAGCAAAATCCGCGATCCGGAGGAAACAACACCGACGAAAATAAGCGTTTACGTAGCACACTCTCTTCCGTCAGCAGCAAAATACAAGCAAGATAAAAAGGTCAACTTACCTTACTTCAACGACACCTTTTTGATCCTAGCAGCAAAAGGCAACTAACAAGGTTATAAAAGTTTACTTACCTTAATCCAAGAAATGTTTTTCATGCTAGCAACAAAAGGCTACTAATAAGGTGAAAAAATTTCACTTACCTTAATTTGAAGAAGATGGTTGATGCTAGCTGCAAAAGACAATTTAGGAGGTGGAAAAAATTTACTAGCCTTAATCCGAGGAAGATGGTCGATGCTAGCAACAAAAGGCTAAAATAAAAGTCAAAAATGTTGACTTACCTTAGTCCTCTTGACTTACTATATCCCTTTCCTAGTCAGTAAATATTTTAAAATGGCTTTACACACTTTTCGCTATCATTGACAACAACTTCCGGCGATTATTCTGGCCTGAAAAAATGAGGCTTACATTTTTTGATGGTTTTTACTTATTCTAGGTTACAAACCCTACAATTTAAAAAAAAGAAATGTTCTAACTTATTTCTAGGTGCTTATATTTGTTTTTGAAACTCATTATTCTATTTTTGCCTACTGTGCGGCGCCTATTGTACAATCTCCCTCAGAGACTTTTTATACTCATGTTCTGTGCTCTGGCTTACTTCAGGAACACGCGTGTAATCCGCTATCTGCCAGATTTGTACTTCGTGGTTTAAGAAGTGCAGCGGAAAAGATGGGTGATACAACTCTGACCTACGCGTCACAATAGTTGATGGTATGGCGCCCTTGTCTTTCCTGCTCCGAAAAAGATGATCCAAAAGTGTAAAAAGTGTACTTAATTAAAGAATAGCTCTTAAACGCAGGCGGATACAGCTTGCAGTTGGAGAGCTAGACAGATTTTCCGGAAGTGCGTCGAAGCACAGAGCAGAGCACAGAACACAGTACAGAACAAGAACAGCACAAGACCAGAAGGTCAGTGTGTAGAAGTTCACTGGTAGTAGAATTTTCAATTTTTTATTGGTCTGGAGTTATTTTCGATAAAATGTTTTGTATTGGAAAAATGTAAATACTACTTTTCGGCACAATTAAATAGATTAAAAACTGACGATGATACGTAATTTGAAAGATAGCATATTTTATAAAATCTGTAAAATAATAATTTATTGAGCCTTCACATTTATATAGGTAGAATCATCCGGATGTCCATACTTACAAAAATTATTCGTTATCGTTCATAATACATAAGCATCTTAGTAAAAAAAGTTTGAAAAAAAGGTTTTAGACCGCAGATCTAGATACAAAAAAAATTTTAAAAAACTCCTCCCCGAAATTGCACGAGAGCGAGTCGACGCGAGCTATCGAGCGATAGCACACAAAAATAGAAATATAAAATTTCCATTAAATACAAATCGGAATTTATTATTTGTGACCAACAAAATATTCTTATCAAAATAAATAAATATAGAAAATTTTCATGCATCCAAAAATATATATAAAATTCAATTCATTTACTTCAAATAAAAAAGGAAAAAAATAGAAACCTTCCTCATTGACATGCGCAACAAAAACGATTACAAATAAATTTTCTAAAAAAATAAACGTACAAAAATGAACTAAGTTTATTGACGTGCGCAAAAAGAAAACTATTACAATTTTCTCTTAAAAAAACGTACAAGAAACGAACTTACTTTCCCGACTTAAACGTTTGCGGAAAATTACAATGTTTAACTTACAACTTACGCTGAAATGTTCCTTTACCAAAACTCCAAAATTGTTTCAATTATGATTCTACACAAACTTATAAAAGTATAAGACCTTACAAAAATTAACACGTGATCTAGCAGAAAATGATTTGTAAATTTTCTGAACTAAATTTTCTGATTTAGCTGGACGTGTTGCTTCATTCGTAGCTTGACTTGGACTGTTTCGCATTCTTGGAGTGAAGCTGCTCACCGCTATGTCGCCTAATCTACGACAGACGTGATTGGCCAGTTTGAATAGGATGTTGTCTTTTGATTGGTCAAACCATCCGTGAGAAATTTCTTATTCACCTCCGTTGACCTGCTGACTCTAAGTCTGAAGGCGTCACAGGATATCTTCTTGTCTCCGGCATCTGAGACTTATATTCACATACACAAGTAGAAACAACTTCGCTAATATCAAAATTTCGGTTTTCGTCAGCTAAATTTCAGAATTTACAAAATACTTTATTTATTTTCGAAAATAAAAATTATAATTTTGAAAGTTTGTTCAATCAGAAAAATGTCACGACATAAGAGTAGAAAAATTTCCCATGTGTTTGAATTTCGTAAAAATGGCTATTTGTTTCAAAATGTGCTAAATTCACACCAACGTATGTACTACATTTTACAATTTTTTTTTTATAATATACCAGCGAAGTAGTAAGGATTTTTCACCCTCTTTCGATCGCACTTGGATAGATTAGGGTGAGATTACAATTAATGCACGAAAAATCGCTTTAAAGTATGGTTAAAATGTTAAAAAGTTAACTTTAGCAATATGGTAATTTGAAAATGTATACGTAAATTTTGATTTTAGAAAAAAATATATCTGTAAAGTTCAAGTCAAGACGAAGAAAAAACCCGCTGATAAATTGCAAATTGATATGAATGAACTTAGTAAAAAAAGTTTAAGTTTAAGTTGGAAGTTAAAAATGGGCAAAAACTACACTTGACTTGAACATTACAGATATATTTTTTTTAAACCAAAATTTACGTATACATTTTCAAATTACCATATTGCTAAAGTCAACTTTTTAACATTTTAACGATACTTTAAAGCGATTTTTCGTGCATTAATTGTAATCTCACCCTAATCTATTCAAATCCGATCGAAAGAGGGTAAAAAACCCTTACTATTTCACTGGTAAATTATAAAAAAAAGTTTTCAAATGTAGAGCATTTAGCATATTTTGAAACAAATAGCCATTTTTACGAAATTCAAACCCATGGAAAATTTTTCTACCTACATCGATTTGTCAAGTTCAATTGCACTGCGCATGGATATCCAACGATTTTCTACTGATTAGAGCTAATAAATTACGATTTTTTTTTCGATTTCAATGCTATACATTATTAAGGACTTTCTGCATTTCTCTATATTATTTCTTTAAAGCTTTTGGACTAATTAAATGACTTTTTTCAATGTTTCATCAAATATACTTCTGAAGTGATTAATAAGGTTTCATGAGATATAAAGAAAAAATGCTTTGCAATTTGATCTTTTCACTTGTTTTGATCTGCAGTCTTGAACCTTTTTTTTCAAACTTTTTCATTAAAATATATTTCAATAAGATATATTATGAACAATAACGAATAATTTTTGTGAGCATGGACATCCGGATGATCCTACCTATATAAATATGAAGCGTCAATAAATCACTATTTTAGAGATTTTATAAAACTAAATAAAATTCAAAATATTTCAATACCGGGAAAATCGCCGACCACCGTGCGCGCACTTTTTTAAAAAGATGTTTTTTTTACCCATATATACGTATATTAGGATGTCCGTTATTTACCAATATTTTTTTTTTCAGAAGTCGGCTGATATATTGTTTCAGCAGCAACAAAATCTAATTTTGCCGCCTGGTAGTGTTTGATAGCATTTTTTTTCGCATGCCGTCAGACTATTTACGATTGTAACCCTGTAACATCCAAAACAGTAAGAAAATAGCGGGTTTTTGGCATATTAAACAAAAAACTGTGTGAGCTGGGTTAAAAACTCCAATGCCATTGTAAAGAATGGAAAATAATACGATTTTTACGGAATATGGCTACTGTATGTAGATAGGTATGGCGGCTGGACGAATCGGTATAGTAACTGAATCAACGGGATTTTAGGGCGATCGAGAGCCAAGAGGGGTATCGGGTAAGGAATCGAGAACGCATGCCCTTCCTAGACGAATGACTTGGTCTAATTAAAAGCAAGTTAAGCCAATAATTAATAAAATAAGGGCAGGACCCATTAGGATGGCCAAGGGGATCGAGAAGGGGGACAAAGCGAAGTATTGTGTTAAAGTAAAGATAACCGGTCGTCCAGTTATTATCTGACCAGCATTAGTGTAATAGTGGAAAGTAATCATTGAGAGTTATAGTTGAAAGGAAAAAGTAGAGTAAGGGTCAGAGTTGAAGAAGAGAGTTAATTAAACGAGTTACAATGCAAATCAACATTAACGTAAGTAAAATTGTGAGTTCAGAAAGGAGGTTAAGCTCAGTGCTAGGTATCCAGCGTCACCTCGAGGTTTCATAGTTCGCGATCGATTTTTCCATTAGAAATTGCTCACCATTTTATGTTTGTGGTTACAGGTCAATCGACAACAGAAGCAGAGGAAGAGAACCTAAGCATTTCTTTTACTTACTTATAGGTTTATTCAATAAATTATTATTGTCATCACCGCCATCACCGAGCCTACGAAGGGTTGATTGTCAGAACAAGCACGAATTTGTAGTTCGTTCGAACCCCTTTGAAGATTGAGTCTTAAGTAACGGGTAGAGAGAGAGAGTGAAAATAGTGACAAGTGTTTGGTTGAGGATTCAGACTGATGATCTGACCCACGGGAGGTATACGAACTACATAGTACGTTACAACGTTAACTAATTTAATGTTTATATACATAATTTATGCATACATACGTAATCTAAACACATAAAGAAATTTTAAATGTGTTTCTCGAACTCAAACCGCACTCAGCTAGTAGATAATGCGAAAGACGCCGCTGCAAGGTGCCTCAACTGTCAGTGTCGGCTGCTCTGTGCGCGCACGTGTTTTTATTTTGGATGTGTTTGTGATTAGTTTCATTGTCATAGACATTCACTCAAGTGAAGTTGTACCTTGAATAAAAATTAAATTTCTAAAAAGCATAGATACTTTGTGAAAATTTCTTTTTCATATTTGCAGCACTAGTTATTGTTGGATCCAGATAGTTATTGGAAGAGGCCACATCTAGATAGTTATTCAGAGAGACTAATTATCTTGAAACGGCAGAAAAAATCTAGCTGAAAACGAACTAATGTCATTATCGTGTCTGTTTTGACTATTCAAGATGTTCTTCATAGGCGAAAAAACTTTTTAAACATTATTTTACTAACCATACAGCAAGCTGTCACCATCGCAACTATTCATTCATTAGACAATGTTTCGTCGACGAGAATCCGAAAAAAGCATGAGCATAAACTAGATCATGTTGGTGACCAGCCTCGTCCACAGGGTTGATTCCAATGTCACCGCGTACAATACATTCGACTAGGTTTGTTCCGGTTCCACAAAAGAGGGACCCTAAAAAAGGCCGAAAATTGGACCGTTTTTTGCGCTCAACCTATTTTTTGAAGGATAAAAAGAGGAAGATCGAGAGAAGATGAAAATCAGATAGTGAACAGCCCTGAATTCGATTTGACTTTTTCTACACTGGTCTCTAGGCTGAGGAATAATGTTCTCGCGAATTCAGTCTCCCATAAGAGGTTATCACTTCAAAAATTCAGTTTTCGACCACCCGGAATGGCTCCCCGAAATAGTCCCTTAAATTAATTAAAAACTAAGTTAAGATAAACCAGTACAAGATTTATTGCTTGAGAATTTGTTTTTTTTATTAACACAACGAGTCGCAGGTAGGTTGCGTCCACTACAAAGCATCGTCAATAATAGACTCGATACGCTAACAACTATAATAATATGCATACCTACGCAAAATCCTTCCTGGCGGAGCCGTATGAATGGAATCGCAATGACTAATGTTAATTTGGAGCTGGATCTACATTACCATAAAATTCTCATCCCGACCGGTATGCACGATTGAGAAGCGTTTCGCGTTTGGCACCTCAGATATTACTCCTACATCAATGATTTTCGACAAACTAGAATAAACCAATACGCAATTACAGTGCGTTTCGAGTCATCTAAATTTCAAACATAATATACAAATTCAGTTATGTCTAATAAGATTTGGCAGCACGCCGGGCGAGCCGATCAGCGTCGTCTCGCAGTCTCGCCAGAAAAGAGAGCAAATTCGGCGAGCGCGAGTATTTATCCGAGCTAAGATCGTGGACCCACCCGATCGCCCCCGAAACCAAGTTACTTTCGCGCGTCGATTCAAAATCCATTACAATATTGTTCCCTGCTAATTCACGCTGACGATCAATTTCTTGTAGTTTGTTCTAATTCGTACATAATCTCTCTATCTGATGCTAAATTTGCTGTCATTCTATAATCTACTGCTTTCTGAGGATCCACAGTAATAAGCTGACCATATTTCGGACTCTCATTCTCGGACGGGTACAAAGTCTCATTTATTTGATAATATACAACCTGTTCTGAAAATGTATGTCTCGCACAACATACTCTTATAGAACTCGAAATTCTGAACCAAATGTTCCTTTACCGTTTTTCGATATGACAAGTAGTTTTTTGAGCATCAATGCCTCAAAATTGTTTATTTTCAAGAGAAATTCAGTAGATATGATCTTATGAATATAGATATACAATTTCTATTGAAAATAAACAATTTTGAGGCACTGATGCTCAAAAAAGTACTTGTCATATCGAAAAACGGTAAAGGAACATTTTGTTCAGAATTTTGAGTTCTATAATAGTATGTTGTGCGAAACATACATTTTGAGAACAGGTTGTATTTGTCCTTGAATTTTAAAACAATATGGTGCTCTTCCTACTGTAAGAAAATCAACTAAATTAGCATTAAACGATGCAAATGATAACGTACTATGATAATTCCGAACACGATAAAAAACTCTTTACTTTTTAAGTGTATATTTTCAAAATACAAACTCAAGTTATTTGGAAAATCTGGAATGTTTTCTAATTCTATAGATCCGTGACCGCAACAGTCATCTCAAAGCACAAGGTAGAGAGCGGCGTGTGTGTATGTGTACGCGCGTGATCATTGCGGTATGGATAACTCGGGAGATTACGAGGCCTTGTGAGAGCGTACAGTGCGGCGCCCCATACTTCAATTTGTACCATTGTTTCTTCCTTTTTTTGAATATACGTAGTTTGTATAATACATCCTCGCATCTTACGCGCGTTATCATTTATCCCCTTTCTCATCCGCTCGCCTTCCCCTACTTATATATCGCGGATACCGCCGCCTACGCGGGATTGCCGGTTACTCCGGCGATCATCCGAGCATCGGGCTCTTACGTGTTCTCCCTCATCGCGAGATAGACCTTGAGTTCCGCACGCATTATAAAAATCCCGGATGATGTCCGTGTTACCGATTGTACACAGGAGGCGAACGGCATTGCTCCGAGCGCGCGTCGATCCAGCATTCTCGCACGAACGCCGCTCGAGCCGCAGCGCTGGTATTTACCGTCCTCGACGAGCTGCATCGCCGTAGAGAGACGAGTATTGCGGAGCAGCGGGAGCGTGAGAGAAAGAGAGAAAGATACTAAGGTGAGTTTCCGACGTTGCCGAAAATTCTCTCTCGTTCCGAACATATTCACCCTGTTACAACTGGTGCCCTATACGTGTGGATATAGGTACAGTAGGACAGCGCGCGGAGTGTTTGTAAACACGCGCTAACTCTCGACACTGCCGACGCCGTGATCGTTCAACCGCAAGAATGAATGCATATGTGTGAGAGAGCGAAAGCGTCGTAGACTATTGTAGGTCTACGAAAGTAAACATTGCGAGAGAAATATTATACCACGAGCAGAAACGAATATAATTCGAAACTCGCGATATATAGGAAACTTATTTAAAAGTTTGAAGCTTCGCTTTTACCCAAACCAATATAAATTTTGTAGTCGTTCGATGAGTTGTCAAGCAATAACGTTAAACAATATTAATATTTTATATTTAAACTTATTTAGCTTAAATTAAATGATCGAGAGAAAAAAAAGAAAAAGGAAAAAGTTACGGCCACGAATAAACGAATGAGTTTATCGACTAATTAATTCATAAATTAATTTATTGAATTATTAATTCGTTAAGGTATTTTTTTTACATATTTCCGTTTTTTTGTTGTAAAATATATAATAAAAATCATACTTGGTTAAAAACATTATATTTTTTTTTTGCTCTGGTGAAATTAATAACCCTTTTTATAGTGAATTTCTCCGATCACGAAAGGAAGATTTTTTTTTTCTATGCAAGTTAAGCGTTGTTTTTCTGATGAGGAAACAAGTGTAGCATTTCCTTCGGGGGTTTTCTTTTTCTTTTTCTCGGTCTTTTGCTTTCGGACGGAAAAATTCTCGCCCTCGCGTTTTTTTTTATGATAACCGCGTACGTCCGGTGCATTCAATTAGTTTTCACTAGGAACGATTATAGAAAGCACCGCCATACTTTGACGAGCGACGCAAACACAAAGTGTGTCGAAAACTGGCAAAGATTACGCATGAATAAATGCTAAGCTCTCTATCCGAACTCTTTGCCGGAGTCGCCGCCACATGGTACCAGAATAATAAAGCAAGCTAGTCCACGTGGAATGAATTATGCGCATCGACATGGAAATAGTACAGGGCCAATCACAGATTTCATCAGCGAATCATACAGGAGGCACTAGCACCCACATAGGGAAGAGATGAACCGGTGCGCAATTTCATCACCTGCCTGCTCGCAATTATGAATAAGATAGAGCCACCCATGCCTTTCTCGCACCAGCAGGATTTTGATGATATCGACTCGTTATTGGAGTTGAGTGTTGAAGCCAAATTAACTCTCGACATGGAGGAGTCGTATCGGGAGCCACCGCCGCCAGAACAAAGTCTCCTCCCAGAGGTGGCATACATCCTTCGAGGAAACAAGGAGAAGCCGCCAAAATTAAAAATCGCGGCGTTTTCTAAGCCTTCGGAGACGGCGTCGAGCAGGGATGGGCAGAGTTGGATCGCGAGTCTGTCCAAAATGCTCTCCCGATCCAGAGAAAATCGCACCTATAATGAATTACCCTGAACCACGAATCCTGAAACAGCTTCGGCATTTTCTAGGAATGACTTCGTGGTACAGGAAATTCTTAAAAGACTTCGCTACTATAGCCGAGCCCCTTACACGACTCACCAAGACGCATCGCCAATACGATTGGACGGATGAGCAACAAGCCACTTTCGATCAGATCAAAGCTTTCATTGCATCGGCTCCGATTTTGTGACGACCACATTTTGAAGAACAGTTCGTTCTTCAAACAGATACGAGTGATACAGGTATCGGCGCAGTGCTCTTTCAAATAATCGATGGGGAGGAAAGAGTACTGGAATTCGCGAGCCGCACATTCTCCTCGGCCGATCTGAGGAGTGAGACAGGCGAGTTGTGGTATCTCTCGTGGCGAGAAAAATTACAACAAGACCCAGACGCATACCCGCGCTGGAAATTGGTCGGGGGGCAGTTATTCTACTATCGTCCCGACGAGCTCATTCAGGCATCCGTCGGGGATGAAGAGCGTGGAAAACCGTCATACCGAAGGAAAGTCGTCAGCAGGTGCTAGCTGAGTATCACGACGATCCCACTTCCGGATATATGAGGCGGGACAAAACATATGACTGCCTACGCGCTATTACTACTGGTTGCATATGTAGAAGATAGTACATAAATACATGCGCAAGTGTCTCGTCTGCCAACAGTGAAAGGTGGAGTAACGTGCTCCTGCTGGTTTGATGGGGAAGTGCAATATATCGCGCCCTTGGCAAGTAGTCGCTGCCGACATGATGGGCCCCCTACTCAAGAGTAAATACGGCTTCGAGTATATTCTTGTATTCGATGACCTGTTCTCGAGGTGTGTAGAGGTTATTCTGCTAAGAAAGGCAAACGTAAAGTTAATCTTGAAAGAGTTAAGGGAGAGAGTGATTTGCGTTTTAGCAGAAAGGGTTAACCGTACCCTTAAGACTCAGTTGATTGCATTTGTTGAGGAGAATCACGCATCTTGCGACGAAAAATTATCCGATATAATATTTTCACTCAAAAACGCTTCTCATAGTAGTACCGGCCTCTCCCCCACTAGAGGAATTGGCAACGCGGATGAAAGGGCGGGCGTTAGTGACGAGCGCGTGGGCATTCCCCCCATCACGGAGAATCAACGCCGCTGTGCAGCAACTGCGTGCGTCCGCATTGCGAGCGGGCTATGTCCAGCCAAGTCTCGGCCTACGCGTTTACTTTGAGTTAACTTTTACATTCAAACTTTAAATAAAGTGATTCTTGTTTTTATCTTACATCTCGAGTCACGCGTTTTCATTTAGAGTGCCCGACCCGTGCATGCTTCCCGAATACTGCTCTTTACCTTTTTCAGCTGAAATTAGCCGCCGAGGGCATGGGCCGAGAGCAAGGGGCGCTCGAGTAGGACGAAGCCTAAGATTCCTACAATAAAAGCTTAAGACAAGTGTTCGTCCCTCGTGCCACTGCCAACTGCCGGACAACAGAGTTTCATCGTCGTAGGACTCTTAGTAAGTGCGTAGTAAGAGTATATTACGTGTTGAGAATCCTACCCCGTTACAATACGTCTATACTCTATGTAAATTTTTCATTATATATTTTTAGGCTAAATATGATATTATTAGAGTTTTCAAATATATGATCATGGTAAAATAAAAGTTGCAAATCCTAAATATTGTATCCTAAACATTTAGTAATGAACTATTATTATTATTATTATATTATTATTATTAAATAGGCTGGAATAGCCAGATCTACGTCTTTTTTCATACTCGTTGTGTAATGTACTGCTTCCGAAATGTAGAGTGTACAGAACTCAATTTGGGCACTTTTACTTAGGAGTCAATAGTCCATTGCGTACGTAGTGCACAAAGCACTTAATTTCTGATGAGTGTGAGTTTATCGTCCGGTCAAAGTTCAACTGGGGAATTAAGTGAATGTTGCTGAACTCAAATCCGTTTAGTAATTCTACCCATCACATCCAGATTTTTTATGTCTAATTTTAACAGAATCATTCATATAATATTACATTTAATCTAA
>JAWWEQ010049871.1:0-12643 GCA_035583055.1 Torymus tubicola
TTTACAATTGAGAAATGATATTTTGAACAAATTTATGACATTAGAATCACAGATAAGTATCAACCATTGAACAAAAACACAGATAAAATAATTCAATGCTTTTGTTTTGTTTTTAAGGAATTAAAGAAACATTTAAATATTAAAATTGAATGGAAGTTTTTGGTACATATTGCTAGTTCAAAAATAGGATAGATTCTCAGAGTTTCAAGTGTTTGAACCGTCAAAACCAAATTTCTCGTGTCAATAAAGAAAATATCATGTGTATATGATAACTTTGATCTTAAATAAAATAAAAAGCGTTTGTTCAATTGTTTTGTGTTGGTAAAAATATGAAAACAACCAGGTTAATGAGATACCAGGTTGTATTACATATACTAAAAGATCATTTTAAAGAAAAAAGTTAATAGAAATGTGGAGGTGATACGTAAAGAGGCACTGATGATCAAACAGACCATCTATATGCAAAAGTACCCATTGTCACGGCCAGCCGTACCGATGTTGGAGATAGTTTGTGGTCGCGGCTCTTCGGTTACGCGAATTGGAGCTGCATCGACGTGATGACTAGCAAACATCCGCGGATGGGCGCAGCCATTTTGACAACATTCGTGAAAATCAGTTGATAACGAAAAAAGGTGTTTTCTTCGATCGTTGCGATATTTGCTGTTAGAGTTACGTGAAATAATTTTTGTGAGAAGATTGTGTCAGAGTGTATTTGGATTTATTAGATCGTGAATTTCGTGAGAAAATTATTACGACAGGCTTGTATCATCTGTCGTATATAATAGAGTCATATTGTTGAAACAAAACTTCGTCTCGCTTCGTGTTTTCGCCTTCGTTTACCTGCCAGCGGAATTGAGAAGCCTATTTTTGGAAATAAGAATATTCGCCCGTAATCGACGTAAAGGTAAGCGTGCACGCATTTATATCGCTCCGTGTAATAATAACGCATAACCGTTTCTCCAGGCTCGTCGTACCTGGAGCACGGCATCGTTTAGGCGTTCTCGTGCGGAGAGAGCGAGCGTAGAGAGAGAGAGTCGACCTGGTGCTCGTCGCCGTCGCCAAGGTCATTTATCGAAGTTCAACTTACCGGCATTTGTAACCGGCAAGTGGCCAGTTATTTGTGTACTCTGCTCCCTCTGTCACGCTCATTCGTGTGTATGTCTGTCGTACACCGAGTGCGGCTGCTCTCTCATAGTTCGCGCGTAAGTGTGTGCAGAGCACTAACACAACGAGCGCGCGGCGTATATTACCTCGCGCTCGTGACGTAGTTTCGCTGTACTAGTCAGCTGTGCCGAGATACCTGACTTAGTATAATTTCGTGCGGACGCACCGTTATAACTAGGGCTATCGTTGATTAAACATTAATTTATACTTTTATTTACTTTTATTAGTTACTTTAATAAACCTAACAATTACTTGTTTCTATTTTATATTTTATCTGACGACTTTTTATTTACGAAACCACTAACATTCCCCGTTCCCCGACGCCTCCGCGGTCGTTGCATATAAGAATAGTGCATCGTGAAGAACTGAGTAGCCGGCACACGAAACCAGTGACTAAAGGTGAGTTTACACCCCTGGTAAGAAATAAAAGCGTGAGATTCGAACCTCGCATGTTGCACGGAGGATAACCAGATTAAGTGTGCAATTGCTCAACGTAGGAGCGTCTGCAACTTAATCTGGTCATGACGGCCTAAGAAAAGGATACAGAAGGGCTGTGGTTCGAAGCACCAAGTCGCATAGGTAGGCGCACTTGGTGGCTAAAAACCGCCCCGCGACACCAAATATTGCGAAAATGGGTCTTTAAACCGTAACTATTAAATATTTAAGGCCCATTTGACAAAATCCATGGTTTTCTTTCATTTTGTGACAAAACAAGTTGGCTTATCTCTGTCTGAGCCAAACCCATGACCCGAAGACTCTGGCCTCCCCTTGTAAGAGTAAAATGTTCTTAAAATTGTCCGAAGAATGCACTGGAATTTTTCCAAAACATTTTGAACAATTTTTTCAATTTTGCAAAAATTTACAATTAAAAAATTTAAATTATTGCTCGATATTGGCCTTTGAGGTACTATAACTAGTGCTACTCGCGTTAAAAAAAATGAAAGAGATATATTCTGAAAGTTTAAAATTCGCCCTTTCGAATGGTGTACTCTAAAAATCTCTAAAGAATTATTAACTATAAGAGAATTCAATTTAAAAAAAAAAGTAATTTTTTCACGCCAATTTTTTTTCCAACTCAAAGTTTGAACGGGTTTTCGGCCTGCAGTGAACCTGCAACCTCAATATCCCATGGCATAAATGTCTAAGCTTTAAGAAAACATGATTTAGAATTTGATTTTTTGCATTAGTGTTTTGAAAATGGCGTCCCGAATGCAAAATTTTGTTGTATACATTCGTAAATTTTTTCTCGAAAAATATGATTTTTTGGAAAAAATCAAGAGTAAAATGTTCTTAGAATTACTCAAAAAAAAATTTCTATACAAAATAGAACTCTTTTTAAAAAATCTGAAGAGTACTAGTTCTCGAAGAAGATAAATATATTATGATAACTAAAATCAAGCCCTTCAATTTATGTTATTGCAATAGTCACAGAATCATGGAAAGTGAAATCAGAGTTAAACAAAGTTGGGAGTAACAGAAGCTTCATGCACCTTTTCATAATTTTGACACTTTAATTTATTGGGCAAATTCAAATTGTTATAACTTTGGCTCTAGAGGCGCTAGAGACCCATTCGAAAAAGCAAATTAAAGGTTCTTTAGTCTACTTTTATAATGTATTGGTCTGCTAATCCGAGTTTGAACCGAAGAGTACTTAAAAATGCATAAACGGTAAAACAATCTTTTTTTTATATATTTGCATGTTGTGGGTGCCGTATTGGCAATTTCATTCGCATGGTTTCAAAAAATTGTTCATCATTTTTTAAACATTGTAAAATGATATCAAGTCATCCTTATATACATAAAACCATTTTTTGTAAACGAAAACATTTTCAGCATAAAAAAACGCGTAAAAGGCGTAAAAAGGAGTAAAAATAACGTTTTTTGAAAGTTGGCAAGGTTAAAACACATTTTTTCTGAGGTTTTTCAATTGATTTTTCAGTTTTTAGTGATATTCTATAGATCTAAGGGTTGGCAGCCGAGTTTCGAGACATTTGGGAAATAACGGACACTCTAATATATATGAATAAGAGAAGTAAAGATATATATGTAGGTTTATCGGGTGGTCCCGGGAACTAGAGTTTTTTCAGTCAGAGTTTGAACATGTGACTAAAGAAATAAACCCTCTGTGTGTGTCAACTCTCAAAAAATGGGTCAATATCAGTTATCGGAAAAGACGGATTCTCATACGGTTTTTCTGGGACTACCCAGAATATAGGGCTCCTTCCCATAAAATATGGAATTACGTATATAAATTACCGGAATAAACGCCATCGTTGTTATAAATGTATGTGTATATATCTTCCTATATTATATAGTTGTTAGTACTTTTTGTGGTGTCAGCTGCCCCTCACTGCCCCTCAGCTGCCCCTCAGCTGCTCCTTAGCTGCCCCTCAGCTACCCCTCAAAGATGATGCTTTAGGACGGCAAGATTAATTTTGTTATTATATTCTCTAATGTTCAACAAAGGAAAGGTAAATCCTATATTATAAGTATATATAAAGGTATATAAAAAGTATCTTTTCACCGCCAACCAGAAGGTAGTTAGAAGGCGCGTTTTTTTTAAAGATGTATCCCCTTTTTACTAACTTTAAATTTATTTTTGATTAAATAATTCATCTTTTTTTATAAAAGGTTAGTAAAAAAGGTCTACTCCTCTGAAAAAAACTTCACAATTTTTCAATATTCATTTTATTCAATTAAGATTTAAATCGATGAAAGCAGACCAATTTTTGAGGTTGCTGAAAGCAGACCCATTTTTAACCCATTAATGCGCAAAACGCTGATTTTGGACATGAAACTTCGAGCCCACTGAGCTGTTAGAAAAACAAATCCATTTTTCTGCAAAATCATATATAAAAGGGTTTTCGGGGATGCTCATTCAGAATCTGGCACTTATTTTGTAAAAAAAAAATCAAAATCATTATTTTTGTTTTGCATTTAAAAAAAAAAAGTCACGAATTTTTAACATTTTTTTTTTTAAATCAATTTTTACTAACATTGCTGCATTCAAATAAGCAAATTATTGCTAGAAATCGCGTCCTCAATGTTTGAGGTTTTCAAAAACCAACCCTGGTTGAGAACTTTTTTCCCCCATAGTTTTTCTAAAATGGCGGTTTTTGTGAAATAGCATGATCTTAAACTTCATGATTTTTTTCTTGATAGCTTTGAACCTTACGAAAAAAAGTTATAAAAGAAAAAATGTTTAGAATCATCCAAAAAACATGTGTGAATTTTTGCAAAAATTTTAGAGCCATTTCAGAATTTTTCGAAACTCGAAGTTCGACCAATCCCGTGCGTGCTAGAGTAAGAAAGCATATATCCCGATGCTCTCTGTCTGACTCGGCCACGCTTTTTGCCGCGACATGCTACCTCCAGTTAGTATATGCTCGAAGGGCACAAGGGACGAACACTTGCCTTAAGCTTTCATTGTAGAAAGCTTAGGCTACTTCCTACTCGAGCGCCCCTTGTTCGCGCCGCGCACGGCGCGCTATCAGTCACGTCTCTGAAGTTGGCAGAACGCTTTTTACCAACGGCAAAAAAAACTATTGGATAAATATTTGCCATAAATTATCTGTGGAATTAATAATTTTGCCGCGACCATTTTAAATAAAAAAACACATGCTCTACTAACTTCTCATGACGTTAGCAGGTCACCTTGCGGAAAAGTGGGAAAGGCTTATGCTATCGACACAAAAGTGGCATAAGAATAATCGCGTTTTTGCCGCAAAAACACTGCATTATTTAAAAAACAAGCAAATATTGTTTTTTATTTTTACAGCTGTAGTTCTGCTAACCTCATATGGAGCTAGCGCGCCACCTTAGGGAGAAGTGGGAAAGTTTATGCTATCGACACGAAGGTGGCATAAGAATAACCGCTTTTTGGTCGCAACAATACTGTTTCATTTAAAAAACAAGAGAATATTGTTTTTTATTTTTACAGCTATAGTTCTGCTAACCGCATATGGAGCTAGCGAGCCACCTTACGCAAAAGTGGAAAAGACTCACGCTATCGACACGAAAGTGGGAAAGGAATTAGTCGCTTTTTTGCCATAACAACACCGCATCATTTAAAAAACAAGCGAATATTGTTTTTTATTTTTACAGCCGTAGTTCTGCTAACCCCGTATGGAGCTAGCGAGGTACCCTACAAAAAAGTGGGAAAGGCTTATGCTATCGACACGAACGTGGCATAAGAATAACCGCTTTTTTCGCAACAACACTGTTTCATTTAAACAACAAGAGAATATTGTTTTTTATTTTTACAGCTGTAGTTCTGCTAACCGCATATGGAGCTAGCGAGCCGCCTTACGGAAAAGTGGAAAAGGCTTATGCTATCGACACAAACGTGGCATAAGAATTTGCCGATTTTTCACCGCAACAGTACTGTTTCATTTAAAAAACAAGTAAATGTAGTTTTTTATTTTTACAGCTATAATTCTGCTAACCTCATATGGAGCTAGATAGCCACCTTACGGAAAAGTGGAAAAGATTCACGCTATCGACACGAAAGTGGGAAAGGAATTAGCCGCTTTGTTGCCATAACAACGCTGCGTCATTTAAAAAACAAGCAGATATTGTTTTTTATTTTTACAGCTGTAGTTCTGCTAAGCGCATATGGAGCTAGATAGCCACCTTAAGGAAAAGTGGGAAAGACTTATGCTATCGACACGAAGGTGGCATAAGAATAACCGCTTTTTTGTCGCAACAACACTGTTTCATTTAAAAAACAAGAAAATATTGTTTTTTATTTTTACAGCTATAGTTCTGCTAACTGCATATGGAGCTAGATAGCCACTTTACGGAAAAGTGGGAAAGGCTTATGCTATCGACACACAAGTGGCATAAGAATAACCGCCTTTTTGCCGCAACAACACTGCATCATTTAAAAAACAAGCAAATATTGTTTTTTATTTTTACAGATGTAGTTCTGCTAACCTCATATGGAGCTAGCGCGCCACCTTACGGAAAAGTAGGAAAGTATTATGCTATCGACACAAAAGTGTCATAAGAATTTGTCGATTTAGCCTAACAGCACTGCGTCATTTAAAAAACAATCAAATATTGTTTTTTATTTTTACAGATGTAGTTCTGCTAACCTCATATGGAGCTAGCGCGCCACCTTACGGAAAAGTAGGAAAGTATTATGCTATCGACACAAAAGTGTCATAAGAATTTGTCGATTTAGCCTAACAGCACTGCGTCATTTAAAAAACAATCAAATATTGTTTTTTATTTTTACAGCTACAGTTCTTCTAACCGCATATGGATCTAGCGAGCCACCTTACGGAGAAGTGGGAAAGGCTTATGCTATCGACACGGAAGTGGCATAGGCATTTGCTGCTTTTCTGCCGTAACAACACTGCGTCGTTTAAAAAGGTAGAAAACATATTTTTTTTCACAGCTATAGCTCTGCTAACCTGCTACCAAATTAACCCGTTTCATGCCAAATGGACATAGATTTTATATGTTTTTCAAGTGAATATTTGTCTGTGAAATGGTAAGTCACAAAATTTCAAAACTATATTTTCTAGCGTATTTTTGTCCGTGCTTTTCAAATCTACTATTAGTTTCTTTCTATGACTTTTCATTTTTTCAAAATGGCGGCAAATTTGCAAAAAAACGTGATATTTTTAAATATTTGATCGGTTTAACGTACTGGCTACTCATGTTCCCGTTATCGGATAGATACAAGCGTAAGGATCCTGTGGACTAATTACAATAGCTAAAATGTAAGCCATTCAGGATTATAAAATTCAAAATGAGCGATTCAATATGGCGGCTTTTACACGCGTTTTTTACGTTTTTTCAGTTTTGTAATTTTTTTGGCCCATGGCGTTAAGTTTTTCAATAGAATTTATTATTATTATATCAATCCAATATCGATTATACAAAAAAAAATAACACTAGGTGATACATAATTCAAAATGGCGGAAAATACGATATTTTCCATAATTTTATTGTTTTTTCTTAGAATTTCACACGTTTTAGCAGTTTATGCGTTGTTATTTTGAACTTTCTTGGACATAAATTACCCAAAGTTATATCTATAGAAACAATGAAAAATGTATCGGATAAACCAATTCAAAATGGCCGTTCAATGATGGCGACTTCCATCAATATTTATTTTCGATTTTATTTTGAATTTTCAATTTTTTTAGTCGTTTTGCTTATTTTTTACGTAGGTTTGTTACAAAAATTATGTCAGTGGTAATAAAAAATAAGAAAAGCTGGATAATTCAAAATAGCAGGTGGTTATACATTGTTTTTGATTTAATATTTGGATGTAACTATCATTTTTCCTGAATTTTCACTGTCATTACACTTTCGCGTATAAATTTTCTTGAAGTGAAAGTTCAAAATCTTACTAAGTTGAAAGAAAAAAGTTTATTGATTTTAAAAAATTAAACGATAAAAAAAATACATAAAATAAATAGAAATGTATGAAAAAAAACAAACAAACAAAAACAAAAACAAACAAAAAAGAAAAAAAATAAAAATAAACAAAAATAAAACCAAAAAACAAAAAAAAAAACAAAACAAAACAAAAAAAAAGAAAAAAAGAAGACTTTTCACTACCGTCGACCTCCTCGTAAGAACTTTTCTACATAAATTATTATATTTACTGATATAGAAGAATGTTCTGGTGAAAGTCGGGCAACGTAAAATTTACGTCAATCGGGCTGTTATAAAAATAGTAAATTATTGTATAATTATAAAAATTATTGTAGAAATATATAACTTTAATCTGTTTAATAGCAAAACTACCTGAAAAATGAATGTCATCATGAAAAAAATTGAAAATTCAAAATAAAATCGAAAATAAATATTCATGGAAGTCGCCATTTTGAACTGGTTTATCAGATACATTGTTCATTGTTTCTATAGATAGAACTTTGGGTAATTTCTGTGGAAGAAAGTTCAAAATAACAACGGATAAACAGCTAAAACGTGTAAAATTCTAGGAAAAAACGATAAAATCATGGAAAATATGGTATTTTCCGCCATTTTGAATTATGTATCACCTAGTGTTATTATTTTCTTGTATAATCGATATTTTATTGATATAATAATAATAAATTCTATTGAAAAACTTAACGCCATGGGCCAAAAATATTACAAAACTGAAAAAACGTAAAAGCCGCCATATTGGATCGGTCATTTTGAATTTTATAATCCTGAATGGCTTACATTTTAGCTATTGTAATTAGTCCACAGGATCCTTACGCTTGTATCTATCCGATAACGGGAACATGAGTAGCCAGTACGTTAAACCGATCAAATATTTAAAAATATCACGTTTTTTTGCAAATTTGCCGCCATTTTGAAAAAATGAAAAGTCATAGAAAAAAAAACTAATAGCAGATTTGAAAAGCACGGACAAAAATACGCTAGAAAATATAGTTTAGAAATTTTGTCACTTACCATTTCACAGACAAATATTAACTTGAAAAACATACAAAATCTATGTCCATTTGGAATGAAACGGGTTCAGCAAATCCGGCATTATTTTTGTTAAAAAATTAATAAATGGAGGCAGAAAAAATATTAATTTAAGTTTTGTCTCGTCTAAAAATGTTGAATCCTCGAAAAATTAGACTATCAGAAATAGAATAAGAAAAAGGTTCAAATATTAATCATTAGATGCCTGATGAAATAAGAAATTATCATTTTCTTTACTGTCTACTTTTGACAGCTAATAACTATTTGTGTAATTGACATTTTTTAATAAAGACAAAACTTAAATTAAAATTTTTTCTGCCTCCTTTCATAAACATTTTAATTTATATACACAACAACAAGTAAAATAAACGAGGCTAAATATAACAAAAGATATAAGGAGATAGCTGTAGGGTATAATAATATAGACTTTTCTGCTAGAATGAGGTGCGGAAACGTAGAGGAAGGGAACAGCTACTGGAAGGGTGAAGAGCAGAGACTATGTAGGTTGTGCGGTTCCGACACAGAAAGTATACTATATTGGGTCAAGAATTGTGATGCAGCGAGAAATTGGTTTCGGACTGTGAGCGATAGTAAAGAATCGCTGTTGGATATGATTGTTAGTGAGGTAAAGTATAAAATCATTGCAAGAATTATCAGACAAATAGAAAAAGAATTAAGATGTAAGGATAGCTAATAAAAATCGTAAGCTATGTCTTATAATTTAAAAAATAAAGATGTTTTCAGCGGAAAGCATATGGTATGGGTATTCGCCGGAGCAGACATGCTGGGGGAAGAATGTGCCATCAGAGACCAGTTCATCGCCATCCTCCGACATGCAGGTATGTCTCTTGATAAGTGGGCAGCGAACACGCAGTCGTTGCTGCCGAAATCAGCGAGCTCATCCGATGAACATCTCTTCAACCCGGACAACACCGTCTCCACTCGGGGCTTGAAATGGTCTCCGTATACGGATCAATTTAGCTTCTCGGTACGTGATCCTCCACACCATGAAGTCATAACGAAGCGGATAGTGCTGTCGGAGATCGCACGCCTCTACGATCTCTTTGAACTGCTCGCCCCGGTGACGGTTCGAGCAAAGATGCTGCTGCAGCTTCTCTGGCGATCAGGCAAAGACTGGGACAGTCCGATCGCAGCACCATTGCAGGAGTAATGTGTCGAGTATCACCAGCAGTTGATTGAATTTCGCTCGCTGAGGATCACACGATGGTGCGGAACTGACATCATCCAGGAGTGGGTGCTTGTCGGATATTCTGAATCATCTGAACGCGCCTACGCCGCTGCCCCGTACTTGGCCTATCGCTGCGCTGACGGCCGCACCTTCGTCGCTAATTATGTGAGCACGATCGTCACTCTACTGCCGAACGCCACTTGGAAGCATATCCGCTCATCCGATAATCCTGCTGATCTAGCCATTCGAGGGATGACTGGAAGATCTCATTCAGAGCGAGCTGTGATGGTACGGCCCTTCAAATATCCTCGGAGAAACGACATCTCCGGACAACGACGAGGAATACAAAACAACGATAGAGAGGCAAGACGAGATGACAACCTTCAACACGACCATCACGTTTGGCAACTTTGAGGACATTTTGAGCAGATTTTATAACTTTCATCGCATGCTACTCGCTCTTTCCTAGGGTCGCCGCTTTCTTCTCAATTTCAGACTACCCGCTGCCGCACGTCCACCAGTCGCTCTCAACGTCACAGAGATCGACCTCACCCTGCACGTTATTATCGTTGCTGTGCAGCAGCAGCACTGCAGCACCGAGCTGCATAAGCTTCGAACTGAACCATCCTGTCTGCGCGGAAGTCGCCTGCGATCGCAGTTACCTTTCATTGACGAGGATGGAATCCTGCGCGTGGGCGGACGACTTCAATATTCACAGCTCAACTTTGACGAAAAACACCCAATCATCTTGCCGTCGCAGAGCCACCTCGTTGAACTGCTTATCAGAGATGCTCACAATGCAACGCTCCACGGCCCGCAGTTCATACTGAGCTATTTCGTCAGACGCTAACGGATCACCGGCGTCAAACCATGACTCAAGTTGATGTACCGTAAGTGCATTCGCTGCATACGATTTCAGGCTCAACCTGGCAACCAGCAGATGGCTCCTTTGCCGACCGTTCGAGACCACCGACCTCGATTACGCTGGCCCCTTTCCTGTGCGAACATCCAAGGGCAGAGGCCAGAAATCGTCAAAGGGCTACGTCGCCATCTTAGTATGCATGGTGACCAGGACTGTGCATATGGATGTTGCCAATAGGAATGTCTCCGCCCACTCGTCGAAGACATTCCTATTGGCCTACTATCGATTCACGTCCCGGCGCGGCACTCCCAGTATTCTCTACTCGGACAACGGCACAACCTTGCACGGCACAGACTTCGAGCTGAGGCGAATGTTCTCTATGGTGTCGTCCTTCAACCAAACGTTCGCAAAGGTCATCGCGAACGATCACACAACTTGAACATTCCACCTCATGGACCACACTTCGGCGGCCTGTGGGAAGCAGCCGTCAAGTCCTTCAAATTTCACTTGAAGCGAATCATTGGCGGTGCCACACTAACCTTCGAAGAAGACGGCCACTTTCTAATCGGCCGAGCTCTTCGTGCACCTCCGGAGCAGCTCGTAGGAGTTCCACGCTGGCGCTTGGTCGATGCCATGCAAGCGCATGTCTGGCAGAGATGGAGTCCTGCTCACGGACGATCAGCTACCAGCTCTGCACTGGCCTCGCGCTCGAGTCATCCAGATCCATCCAGGATTACAGCAATGTGCGCGTGCTTACCTTGAGGACCACCGGGTCGACCCTTCGTCGCCTTCTCAACACGGTCATACCACTTCCAAACGTCGAGGCCGCTGTCAACCATCATCGTGACCTACTTCGACGCTCACTGGCGTCTCCATACACCAGCGCAGCTTCAGCACCCACCGGTCGCCCATCACTTAACCAGCCCGGCCCAGTCACCCTGCGCAAAGAAGAAACCACCACGGCGGGCGGCACCCAGGTCGGTCCATCAACAGCAACAGCTCACCCCGTGCCAAACTTCTTGGCGGGCGGTGTGACCATCACATTAACAAACGGCCGGCACCAGCTCCGCCCCAGACGGGGCCAACCAAAGACTCCATCATCTTGACACACATACACATGAACCACACATTCGTTCTCACAAGTTCAGAATTAAATCACAACACGCACACTATAAAAAATTGTAAACACAATTCTCTACTTTTTTTTCCCTTGTACACAGGACACAGTGTTGTTGCGGCAAATAAGCGGTTATTCTTATGCCACTTGTGTCGATAGCATAAGCCTTTCCCACTTTTCCGTAAGCTGACTCGCTAGCTCCATATGCAGTTAGCAGAACTACAGCTGTATAAATAAAATACAATATTTTCTTGTTTTTTAAATGACACAGTGTTGTTGCGGCAAAAAAGCGGTTATTCTAATGCCACTTTCGTGTCCATAGCATAAGCCTTTCCCACTTTTCCGTAAGGTGACCTGCTAACTTCATGAGAATTTAGCAGGACTATAGCTGTAACAATAAAAAAAAAAATTTTCCGTTTTTTCCACAACACAGTGTTGTTACGGCAAAAAAGCAGCAAATCCCTAAGTAGGTTTGGTAGGGTTATCTGTTGTTTTTTATTAGTTTCGGGGGGGGGGGGGGGGCCAGGGATAAAAAGTGTTCTGCAACTTCAGAGACGTCTATAGGTCACGATACGTACAAGCGCGCGAGATTCGAATCTCGCTATGCTATATAAGTAATTATTCGCACCTTATATCAGCGCCCATCACAACATGTACAATATTTAAAATATATAAATATATTGGGAGAAAAAAACTAATTCAAATTTGATTTATTGTTGACATTTATTTATTTATCACCGTGCAAGTAAAAGTCTTCAAAGTACTTTAAAAGTTAGAACACCCTTAACCTTTTAACAAACAAAATATTTTAGCAAATTTTAAATTGATAAAAGAATAAAAAATGCCCATATATGAAGCATACAACGTTGTA
>JAWWEQ010049872.1:0-12642 GCA_035583055.1 Torymus tubicola
AAATTTGGCTTCGTTTTTAAGCAAAAAAATCCGTTAATATTGATAAAATTACATCACTAAATTCAGAATTTTGATTACCCAAAAAATTACCCAAGTCCACTTTTTGCTTCTTACACTTGGGATAACCCTATTGCACCTATAATTGTGTAAATCAACGCCTCCCACGAAACTGTTAGATAATGCAATAGCATGTGGGAATGCGCGATCTACCTTTTTTTGTTCATTTTTAGAATATCTTTGCATTGAAGTCGATGGAGTTACACCATTAGTGGAAGATAAAATTGATACGGGCTTTGAGTGAATCACGCTTACGTTATTTATGCCACTACTTTCATCATGACTAACTTTATACACACCCGCTGTGCTTTCTTAGCGAAATCGTGCTTATTTTCCACTCAATATTTTCTAACAACACCAGTTGATCGTAATCCATTTTTTAACAAATGAATAACTAAATCTGGGCTTGTAAAATAGTTGTCGAAATATAAATGATACATGGATATTTTTGTTTTTGGAACTGTTAATAAAAGATTATGCACCATTTTCAAGATAACTCGGAAGCCAAATGAACAGAAAGGTGGTATATTGCTATTCTCACTACTATTTTTACCACAATATACACTATCAAAAATATATCCCTGAGAATTACAAAGAGCCCATATTTTAATATCGAATCTTATTGGTTTTGATGGTATAAACTGGTTCAAACTCGGACGACCAAAAAATTTCACCATCATTTCATCAATTGAAAACGCAGTTGAAAAATATTTGAATTGCAGAGCGTTATTTCTAAAAATATCTAAAATGGATCTTACTTTCCATGCCTTATCATTATCATTTTTGTCAGAAATTTTTGCATATTTTAAGTTTGACTTGATCTTTTATGACCAATAGTTTCTCTGATTTGATCGAACATTAAATGAAGTTAGTAATAGTATCCCAACAAATATTTCAAAATCAATTATATTTAGATCGAATCCTTGTTCACAAGTGGAATCTACTATATGCTGCTCCAAATCTTGAGAAAAAAACAATTCCAACACTTCAATTAGTGAAGAATTTTGAATTTTGGATTTTTTACTACTAGGCAGGAGTACACTTATATCACCAACACATACTTTCTCTCCTTCAGTCCAATTGTATTTGGATACGTGTTACCAGTGATACAGGAATCGCGTTGATATCCGGCGTTCTCTTAAGGTTTTTGTAGAATAAAGGCGTGGAGGTGGTAAGCAATCGAGAGGATTAAATTAACTATGTACAAGGTTGACAAAGTCTCGAAAGCCTCCCATGCTGGCAGTACGCAGTGCTTGCTCTTCGGAGTCCAGCGATGGAGAAAGAGACGCGAGTCAGTCGCTGCTATTCGCGCACCGACCATACGATTCGTCCGGGTGGGGAGGTGTATACATGTGTTTGTATGTGTCGCGGGCTCACTTGCGGTTGCGCGACGTAGTACAGTTAGTTATAAGTGTTGCTAAGATTGTACTCTTATATTTAATAACCAAAACTGGATTATTCTCCTGAATATAATAGTACATACTTATATCTTCATAATTTCATAATTCTTTATATAAATACTTTCACATTATAAAAGTACCAGCTTCTCAACAGCTTTAATTCAATTTTTCGTTAATGCGAAATTTTTAGAGGCATTTTTTACAATAAATGCTGTTTTGAATTTTTTTATTGCGAAGGGTGAGTCCACAGTCGGAATTTGTTGTTTGAAGTGCCATAATGCATCTGATCTGAGATAAATTGCTCGTCAAGTCGGGATTGCATTAAATTCCAGATCTTCACCGATTGAAACAAGCACCATTGTTTCACACAGGTGTTTTGTTTACCAACACACACCGACAAACATATCATCGATCGTCATTGTCGGTAGCACTGTATGGGAGTATAAATAGAACAACGTTAAATAAAAAACAGTACATAATGCATCAAGTTCCCAAAATATATCTTTCTTGGCGAATCGGAGCTTCGGGACCGAGCGTAGCGAAGATGCCAAGAATCGTACTCCAGACAATGATACATTTTGTGCTTGTGGTAGCATATACTTTTTGACCGCAAAATGATTTTTGACGATCCGTATAGAGGCCACAAAACACACTTAGTATTGACTAAAGACAAAAGAGAATATTTTTTTCGGAAAGTTCATGGCAAAGTTTATTAACCAACGTAAACTGTTAATATGTGTTAACCGTACCAGTGGCCATTGATAATTAACTTTAAATTTATAATTAAAAATTTTTTAGTTAATCAAAACTAACCATCAGAACGATTGCTACATACGGTTATTTGCTAACAGCATTCTAGTTGAGACTCAATCGGGCTGCGAGGCAACAACAAAATGTTGTCCCTTTATGTATTAGTTACTCGCGGCGATGCGTTCATACTTATTACAATATTTTAATAAATCGAATTTACCTTACTTATTCATTGCTTAGTCTATTCTAATTCATCATAATGACACGGATACTTCTAATATTGAATTTCGTAGCCGACAAGAAAACTTTGTTCGAAAAAAAATTGAATGCATAAACAAACTTAAAAGTAATTTTTGATTTACTGCAAATTTGATGACTAGGATTATTATTTGTCATGCAAAAATGTGTTTAAAAATTTCTTTCTTTTTTTTTTATTAAAAAATTTAACAAATATTAATATATTTACTCGTTCTAGTTACGGCGATAATCGTATGTGTAATAAATGTGTGGTTAACATTTTTCTTATTTTTTTTCCATTGTGATATTTCTCCTGCTAGTTCTAGCGACCTCAGAAGCGTCAGAAGTGTGGTGGTCAAGAGCCATGAGCGGGTCGCTCGCTGACGTGTTGTAGGGTTCTGGGCTAAATGTGACGCTCATGTCTGCCTCTGTCTTCCATACGGGTACGAACCATTATTTTGAATTCTTGACGAGTGTTGTTATAATATTTGTATGTAGTTTTTGACCATTTTAGTAAGAACTCGTTCAATTGATCTCAGGCTTACTTTCTTTTTGGAAGTCAATATAACAGCCCAGTTATATTGTAACCAACACCTATAGTGTACACTAAAGCGAAAGCCATAATAAGGAGCGAAGGCGTGAATTATGTAAATTCACTGAATTTACCTTGCATTGGCATGCGATCCGGAGAACTCATACGGTTGGAAATCGCATGTAGATCCACTCACAAAGAAACCGATCAAAGCTCTATATAGTTTGCGGTTTAGGACGAATACCACCAAAACTCCGCAAACAACTAACTGAATCTTTGATACAACTACATTTCGACTACTGCACGATGGTATATTTAGATGCATCGAATGTGCAGTGCGAGAGAGTGCAACGATTAAACAATGCTATGGCATATGGTATATCACTGGGGTCAAGACGAATGAGAACATTATATCTCCTACATGTGACGCCTAGGCTAGTTCCGTTCGAACTAACATAGATTTTATTTCGCAGCCCTACTTATGTACAAAATCCTAGAGATGTGTGAGCGCAGTTATCTGGCATCTTTTTCCACGGAGTGCTAACATTCGACCAGCAGAGAAGTGCAGCCAAAGCTCCAAATTCTCGACCTAACTATAATACGGGAGAGACGGCATTTCTAGCTCAGTGAATTTGTCTATGGAACCTGATTTTAAGATTTAAAGCAAATTATATATGTTTTTATGTACTGTATGACGAAATGATGTGATATTATATCAGTATTGAGAGACTGATTTCTATTTTACGACCAATGATATATTTTCTCGACATGTTGGGTATTCTTGTTTTATACTATTTTTTATTTTATATATTACTCTTTCTATTTTATTTTATTTTACTTTATCTTATTTTATATTTTAATGTTACATTTGTAGTGCAAAAATAAAGATTTAGCTATCTCTCTTTTTCCCGCGTGCTCCGCTACCAGCCCACGGCGGGCGACGTTTAGCGCGACCTCATCCTTGCGGTGTTGCTTCTAGCATCGCACCGGCCATGTCCAGCCACGTCCTGCTCCAAATCGACAGGCTTCAACCATATATTGCTGACCGCGCAACGCCTGACTCAGTTCTATCACTCAGAGGTTCCTCCGGGTGCCGCCTCGCACTCATGCGCTGGCCTCAGAATACTCATTTTTCACGCTCTTCTAGGAGATGGACGCCACCTTAAACCCCCAAATGGGTCACAACACGACAATACAGGTACTCGCCCTCACTATTTATGAAACATTGGTCGATGACTGAACTGAGGGCCTACTGATGAGTCGCCTTCAGATGCTGGACCAGTATTATCGCAAGCGGACGGCAGACGCTAAATCAACCTCGCCGGGCAATTTCTACGTTCAACGGACGCCGGAAGGACTGGGAATCCCGTCGAAATCTCTTTTCATCTTTGATGCACGATAATCTCAGTCTCAGCAATGTGGGTAAACTCTACTATCTAAAGACTCATGTTTAAGAAGACAGCAAGAACGACCTCGATGATCTGCAAGTTACTGACGTTAACTACGCAATCGCTTGGACTACCCTCGAGATCCACTACTATCTTCGCCGGTTTCTTGTTCAAGATCAATTGAAGGTTGGCCTCTGCCGGCTGACCGAGGAATTGTCAGTCAGTCTTCAGCACTTACTCAATGAGCTGACACATCATCATGACCAGTTGCGAGCGCTTGAACGTCCCGTTGAAAGCTGTGTCGACAACTGGCTCTTGCTGTTTGCCGTCGACGCTCTGGACATGGTTACCAAATTGGGAGGAAGACCATGGAATATTGGATGCAACTGGCGATCAACCGTCTTAACCCACCTTCGACGATCTCTCTGCCTTCAGCGCAGGTACCATACTCTGCAGTCTCTCGAATCGATCCGCCAGTCCAGACCAACGAGCGAGTCATCACAGGGTCCCATGAAAGCTCAAAGAATCAAGGCGTTCGTTACCACAGCTGCAGGATGCGAAGCCTGCAATGGCTTGCACTACGGCAGGCATTGCCTTCGATTCAAAGATCTCTCTCCTTGAGAGCGCCGAGAACTCACAGGACGTGAGCGCCTCTGCGCCATGTGCCTCCGTCGCGATCATAAGGTGGAAGGCTAGCCCGTCCAGTGATGATGTAGAAGCTGCGGCAGTCAAAATCACACTCCTATGCGGCAACGTCGACAAGAGGCGCGGAATTCCCTCTAACATCGAGTCGTCCCTGCAGAAACTCTGAAAAGCGGGCGACCACTTCTCGGCTTTCGATCACTTCCCGGCTTCCGACACCACCCACGCCAACGCCTCTTCAGCCTAACTAGGCGTGCTGCTCACCGAGTGCGACATAGTCGCACTCAGAGATAAGCGAGAGCCGCGTCGACGAGTAGGGGCGTTACTTGACCCATGCTCGGAGTTGACCTCTATCAATTTATGCTTGGCCTTCAAGCAGGCAAGAGGCATGACGGGTCAACGTCGACATCACTTTAGTAGCCGGTGTCTCAATGAGATCAACGACGCTGTTGACACACTTATATCACCACTTACCTGGCTTTTAAAGGCCACACCGAATAATGGCGTACGGACTCCAACGTTTGGAGATTATGACTATCAAGCGACCTAGATTACCGCATCACACGAATCTTTAGGGATCTTCCACTGGCAGATCCTGATTTTGCTACGTCTCAAAGGGTTGGGTTGATCTTGTGCTAGGACGTAGGACAGAAACTCTGAGTTGTCTTCAAAGCTAAATCGCTAATTCAACGGGAAATCTGCGTCAACGCTACAAATTTTCGGGGCGAGGATGCTGAACTTCGACAAATGCTCACAAAGCCGAGTTCAGCTAGGGCAGAATCACGGACTCGCTAACTTCCGAAGGTATCCAATGAAGGCCCATTTCACGTCCGCTCCACACTTCAGAGGGCATTGAGAGGCGGGTGTGAAATCGAGGAATACTCACCTCAGTCACAATACTGGACCGCCCAAGTTCACTTACGAAGAGCTCGCCACTGTACTTGTTTATATCAAACTAGTACACAACAGACGTCTCTTGAGCCCCACTTTAATTGACAAAATTGTCAGCATTATGCTTCATTTTTAGGTACTAGAAATTGATTCTTCAATGCCCGTGAAAATCCATTTCCCGCAAGTTAGACTGTCTCTTTGGAAGTACAGTGATTGCGCTGAATGTATGAGTACCGAAAGGCCGATTCTATTGAGGGTTCCGCTAGGGAAAATTGGCCCAACCTATCAGGTAGAGATTTACTGGTGGTTTGATCGGTAAGATTAATTACTCGTTAAGCCGGGTTTGAGTCCCAGATCTTCACCTATGGGTATAAGTTCCACTGTTGTAAACCTTCGTAGTCGATTAACATCATAAGGGAGCATGCGCTTCATTATACATAAGTTTTAGTACAAGGCCAGACATAAGTTTTAGTATGAACTTTTTACGTACGTATCAAAATTGCTATAATAAAACTTACTGGAAATATGCTTTCAAAATGCTTTGAAAATTTTGAAATATTTGTATTTAACGGTCAAGAAAGTTTATTATTTAAGTGATAGAACAAGTCAGCATTTTAAGAATAAATCCAATTTGAATATAATTTCTCTAGTCAGCTGTAAAAGCAAAACAAACATCACAGCGACGTATTTGAAACGTATTCTCTGAATCAATGAACTTTACATCTGACTTACGAATAGCAAGAGCGATTTTCGAAATCTTCTTTTTCACGGGAAATATTTTGAAGTTACAGCTGAATGGCATTTTTAAATGGCAAAAGTACGTGCGAATGGTATAGACGCGAACCTAGAAAGAGGTACAAAGGAGCGGTCTAGAAGTAAAGAATCGTGTGAAGAAACAATTTTGTAACTAAAACCAAGACTTGATAAAGCAAAAGCTATACCAAGCACGTTCTAATGCCATACTATTGTAAATAAAAGTATAGATCCAATAGATGAAAGTACATTGAAGCTCAGACAAACCTCTCTGAGTTCTGAGTATAAAAGCTTCCCGAACAAAACTGCGAAAACAAACAGAAAAAAATTATCTACACTGAAAATAAAACGTTAGTACAAGTACTATATTGCTTTTAATTTTGAAATTTTATTTTTTTATAAAATAATTAATAAAATCGTACTGTATGCATTATTAAGTATCCAGAATAACAGGTTAAATATTAAAGATTATAAAAGGATATTGTATATAGGTAACGATGCAGCCGCAGCCTGCACGCTGTTTCGCATAGTATCTCACGCAGAAAAAGCGGTGCATTTCTCGTAGAAATTATCTTCAACACTCTTGGAAAATATCCTTCCTTACGTAAAAAATGCTCATCTGTTAATCTAGAGCGATGCGAGTGCAAGTGTTTTTATAAAATTAAGAATAACATTTGATACTATTACAGTTTGTTCTTTAAGCCGAAAATAGGTTGTAAATTGGTTCTTGATGTAGCCTACATTTGCGGAACTTTACCCAAATCTATGGAAACTGGTGGCATGTTCCTATAAAAGTTTACTGAAATTTTTGCTTGTAATTTAGGCAATATTTTACATATGTCACTCAAACCTTGTTTACAAGTTTAAAATAATCTATAGAATCGACAAACCAAATAAAAAATATTTAGTTTTGCGAAATTTTTAAGTATAAGATCATCGCAATCGAAATAACTTCTTTAAACAAAGTAAACAAAGAATTTGTAAAGTAGAGTTTTTACTACGTTATGATATATATTGTATAAATATATTTTACATATTTTTAGTAATTGAATTCATTTATTTATTTTCAGAATCTTCCAATTGATATTAACAATAGATATAAATTTACATTAATCTTCACTGCATTTATCACTACTGGAATGGCTATACCTTTCCTAGCTGTACGTCATCAACTGTTAAAGTAAATAGTAAGTATATGAATAATTTATATTTTTTCTTTTTATATATGTAAAGAACCAAGATTTTTAATAACAATTATTCCTTAATTTATTTTTGATAAATCTAATAAAACTATGTGAGTTTATAAAATATCTACTTCAGCAATATTTAATGATTATATTGATGTAGGTATGTATTGAAATACGCATTCTTTACACAATTTTTTTTACCGTAAATAGCCTTTTCTCAAGTATGGTTTCAAACGTTGCGACTCCCACTAAGTTTCCAATTCGTAAAAATCGTAATTTCCTCTTGAAATCAATTTCTAATCAACTAAAATAATCCGAACAGTAAATGCTGAAGTAATGGATAGATATAATTTAAGTGAATATGTAAATTAATTTCACCAATTAACTCGTCAATTTAATAATCGTAACAATCTGAATGACCGACCGTTTAGTAGTTAAAGCAGTTACTACATCGGCTGATCACTGAAATTAAACAGTATCTGGTGCGATTAGTACTTGGATGGATGATTGCGATTTTGTCTGTGATATTGTGTACGATTGTATGGTATTGAATTGCTTTCTAACAAATTGAGCGGGAAGTATGGTTAAATACAGTTTTTGTGTCTAAATTTGTGGAATGTGATCTAGTTATTCAAATTTAATTAATCCAAACACCCCGGGGCGGGTGTTCTTAATTAGGATTTATTCCACGTGATTTGCCATAGGCTTTCCCTATCCCACAGGCATTACCCTAAGGAATGCGCGATGGATCAGATAGGGAAACAGAGTAGGAAAAAAGAAGTCCTCAGGAAATGTATATGCAAGCTCTTGTAAGGTGTATCAACAAAACGACCTCCAGCTGTCATTCTTCAGGTGGAGATATGAGTAATAGGCTCACCCCCGCATTGAAAAATGTAAAAAAAATTAATAGTACCACGGCTGAAATTTTTTGTATAGTTTAATGATAATATAAAATGATAAAAATCATCTTTACCAGAAAAAATGCAGATAAAAAATGTTTCAGCTGCGCCTATAAATATTTTGAAAAATATCAACAAAAAAATTAATAGTACCGAAGCTAAATTTGATTTTAGTGATAATATTGAAAGTGTATGTTATGAAAATAAGCTTCAGCTAAGTGTGTGTCTGGAGAATAGCCTTCATCTGAGGCCATTAACCTTTATTCAGATAGGTATAACACTATGCGTTTCCAAAAATTTCACGGCTCAGTTGAAGAGCTTGTCCCCCGCAAGTAAGTCAGCTGATTATAGTTTTTATTAAGTATGTACAAACCTGTAATTTTTCATATTTTGAGATTTAGTAGAATCAGAAAAGTGAAGGTTTTTTCAAAAATGAAATTTTAAAAATAATATTAATAAAGCAAGCTGGTTTTTTCGGTGGCTGAAGTTGAGCTCATGACCGTCCACTCCTACAGTTCAACCACTACAGTACCAAACACGAGTTTTTAATAGTTATAACGCATCGCTAATACACAAATGGGGGATGCGGCACTAAATAACCAATTATATGGCACCACATTTTTTTATTAGTTACTTATATATAGCATAAAAGCGTTGAGTGGTATTGTATCATATATGCATAAATAAAAAAAGTAACAAAAGTGGTATTCTATCTTATCTGTACATATTTGAATAACTTTTTCAAATTTCAACGGATTTTTACAAAAATTGATATATAAACATTTTTTTTGAGATGCTCTATCTCAATAACTTATTAAAATGATGAAAAATTCAAAATGGCGTCCATAATAGATTATTAATTTTAGTGAAAAAATATAAATTTTTGCAACGTTTGCAATGTTCTTAGGGTTGCAATGTTAAAATTAAGTATGGGATTAGAATCAGCGACACAAAAATCCTCGAAGAACAAATTTTCGTGAATTTTGGTGAAAAATTATCTTCTACCACTTTTGGCACGGAATCTGAAAAAAGTCTATCACTTAACTGGTTAATCATCACTGTCATTGTCGCTTTCCTTAACATTACTTTTATCTTTGACCAAATCAATATCCGGGACTTCATCTTTTTATTATGCAAAAAAGTAAAATCATAGCTAATGCATATCATTTTTGAACCTTTTTATGCGCGTAGCTGAAAAAATTTTCTCCTGCCACTATACAACTGAAGGTAATTTTTTATTATTTTTCTTCGCGGCGTTTGGAAAGTTCATAAGTGTCCTATAACACTATGCAAAAGTTATTATTAATGGGTGCACTTTAAGTGCAGGTTTTTTATTCAAAAGACGGATTACATGAAAAAATTCTTAGAATGCTTGAAAGTTGTATTTATTTTATTTATTTATATGAATTTACGAATAAATGATAACATACATTTTTATAAATCAAAAAGTACTTCATATTACTTACATATTAACATAGAAAATTGCGACGGACAACACCGATTCTGAGTTATGCGGCATAATGTAAACAAATGATCCAGTTTGGCTGCGAGAGGGAATGTGCATCATTTTCAATTGTTGCTTGAATAAGTAGCAACCTCTTTGTTGATTTTAAGCTCTGCTAGCTTGTTGGGATTCACAATAAGTTCTGATAGTGTTTTGAACGAGGATTTAAGTATTTATGTTCATGATAAAGTGCCAGATCAACTTGTGTCTCTTCTCTTAGATACATGAGGTAATAAACTCAAGGTCACATTTTTCGCCACTTCCAGAAGTTCATCCTGCACTTTATTATGAACATCAATACTTAAATCCTCGTTCAAAACACTATCAAAACTCATTGTCAATTACAAACAAACTAGCAGCGCTTAAAGTCAACGTTGCATTCAGATTTCGTTTACACACTCTCCTGTGCATTTTCTATATTGCAAGTAAAATCGAACTTTTCGTAACTTGTGAGGAACAATACGCTACAAGTGCGTAAAGCAGATCATCGCTCACGTGCGTTACTGCTCGAGCGCAGCGTGAATCTTCGCGCGAGCAGGAATCATCCACTTTCCGCACTTGTAGCGTAATGTACTGTAATGTTATAAATTGGGACGAGGATTATATATGTATATATGTATATATATATATGGCCGGTTCTCTGTGATGTCGCAGATGAAAAATTTTTTGTGATACGGCAGCAAAGAATACAAAAGTTTTAGTGAAAGCTGAAGGTGACATATATGTAAAGCAGACAGGGTGATTGGGTAAAAACAAGTCGATGTTTTCAAACGTCCTTCACGTGCCTGGTATTGGTTCAAACATAGTGCTTGTAAGCGTTATTACTTAAAATAACGTTTACTGATGATACGTGTGAAATTTTCAAGAAGAACAAATAATAAATGGAGATTTAAATTCAAATAATGTACACAAACTCTAATCTATATCACGAAATACTGGCAAGCCAGATGGACTTATTATAGCAGCAATAAAAACCATTTGTGACAATATAAACTTATGGCAGAGAGGATTTTCCCACCTAAATCAAGTATACCTCAATCAACTGTTGAAATAGGTAGCCACTGATATTATTTTTCATCAATAGCAGGTATCTCAATGCCAGATATGTGTCAGTGGAAAATTAACAAAAAAAAAACCTTCAAACTTAATGCTAAACGTGCCAGTCAGGCGATATAGTTAATTCACACTGATTTGATCATGGTGCCTCCTTAGATATCTGTTGGAAAAAGAAAGAAAAAGGAACCCAACGTGAACCATGCCTCACACGATCAGCAGCTTTTTCTCACCAGCCGAATGTTGTTTCAACAGATAGCTTTAATGAAGAGATACTACTTACCCCAGTAAAAAGTTCACAACTATAGGAAATTTGACCAAAGCTATCATATGACTACGTCACCTACTCAGTAATAAAATTCTCTTACAAGGGAAGTCTGGGAGGTTTACGTCAGAGGGATGCCAAATTTTGTAATCCTTAATAGCGTTTGTGTTAAAAATCATTTAATTATTGGAGTTTTGAATATTAAAATCATAAAAGATGAAATTTCCAAATTTTTAAAAAAAAATATTTTCAAAACTATTGAAAACAATCAGAATCAGACTAGAGCCATTTTAAAACTTAAAATATGAAAATATGAAACTTCGATCAACAGTCCGAAAACCAAAAAATTCATGAAAGTAGCTTTTTATACCAAAAGTAGCTGCCACTATCCCAGAGCAGACCAACAGCTCTAGAAAGAGAAAAAAATTCAAAGAAACTTGATATATGGCTAAATATCCTGTTAAAATCCTCATTTATCTCCTGTAATATATGCTTAGCCGGACCATCACAAGAAAATTCATGGTTATATCTTTCTCTAATTATAGTTAGAAGAGCTCTTCATGTTAAAATAATAAGGATAAAAACAAAGTTGTTAGAGCAAACCCAAATAACACAAATCTAGAACCTTTTCATATCAATAACATTTCGCTGGTTTGATTTCCAGCCTCTTCCGATCTTTATTAAAACAAAAATAATTAAATTACAAATACATAACAATATGATTGTTAAACAATAATGCGCACAAACCTTGATGAATTAATAAAACTAAATCAGTTACAGTTAGACCGTCGTGCGGTACAGTCGTGTTATGACAACATTGGAATAGTTGGAAATTGAATCTGTTGTTGTCTTAAGTTTTGAACTTTATTATGTGAAAATAATGTTAAAATAGTAGTATATTAACTAAAAAGATGGCGACGGGAGGTAAAGAGCCGTCCGATGCCTCTCTCACTAAATATTATAAGTGCCACCCGCAAGCTAAAGTTGGAGCGGTAGTTTGTATATTTTGTGAGAACGTTTTTCACACAATTGAAATCGTAGCTAAATACAACTCTGGCTGTCCAGTCAAATTTATTAGTAACGT
>JAWWEQ010049873.1:0-12639 GCA_035583055.1 Torymus tubicola
TGTGTAATTCCTCGTATGGTCCATATAGGAGAGTGAACGGTGCGAAATTTGTTGCCGAATGAATGCTTTGATTATAAGTTAAAATGGCTGTCGTCATATGGTTTTTTTATAGTTTCTCTTGGATTCTTATGTATGAGAATACTTAATTTTTCTCTTAGGGTTGAATGTAGTCTCTCTATAGGTCCGTTTGATATGTGTCTATTAATTGTTGTCTGATGATATTTGATTTTATGTATCTTACAGAATTCTCGAAATACTGCAGAATTAAATTCTTGCATTCCTCTGGGATATTGTTTAAATAATATATTTCAAATTTAGCTGTACGAAAAGTTTGATTTTTGTAATCTATGTTAGCTTCTAAATTTTGTAAATCCTTGTGTCCAATCAAGCAGTCGTAGACTTCATGCCACTCTGCTATTAGAAAAGTTATAGGGGTGTTATCTCCTAACTCGTGCAGAATGGGGTAGGTAAGTGCATGAGTACCTTTTGTCACATTATGCACCGATTTTATTTCGAAGTCGTAGGGAAAGATAAATTCAGAAAATAATTCAAAAGCAATTTTTGGATTCATAATTGATTATGAAACTCCAGAGTCGATTAAAATTTTGAGTGGTGGCTTTGTTGTTACTATATGGGGCAGGCCGGGCGAATTGCTGATGGAACTGCCGATGGACTATATCGGTTGCGTAGTCTCGGTGTCTGGCCGAAAATTTTCGCCATCAGTGGTTTCCTTCTCTTCATGATACATTTCTTCGCCGCTTGTCACTATCTCGTCTTCGTAGCCTGCTGCTTCTTCTTCTTCTCCTTGTTCTTGTTGGTGATGTAACTCTTCGGCGAGGAAATTT
Organism: Torymus tubicola; assembly: GCA_035583055.1. Classification (NCBI taxonomy): domain Eukaryota; kingdom Metazoa; phylum Arthropoda; class Insecta; order Hymenoptera; family Torymidae; genus Torymus; species Torymus tubicola. The sequence goes on from JAWWEQ010049873.1 coordinate 846, forward strand.
GCTGGTCCAGTACTTTGAAAGAAATTGTTCCTCTCTGCGTTTTAGCGGCAAAGTTGTTTGACGGAATAAAATTATTATTCGGTCTTGTTGAATTATTATTTTGTGCATTTTGTGGATTATTTGATCTATTAAGATTGCTATTATTTGGTCTATTAGTGTTTCGAGTGCTTTTAGACGTAGGTGTAGGTCGGTTATTTTGATTTGAATTATTTTGTTTAAAAGCATTATTTCCAAAGTTTATTGGGGTGGCAACAGGTCGTGGTTGAAAATTATTCTTTCTTTGAATTCCCAATGAATTATTAAATGTATTATTAGAAGGGTTAATATTTCATGATGTAACGGGTGTACTAAAAGGATTTATTTTTTTCGAATTTTCAGACACACCACGTTTTGGTTTACTCCCGCGTTGTCTAATAAAATCGAGAAAAGATGCTTGTTGTTGGTGATTATCATATTCCCTGTACTTTACTAAACATGCTTCTATATCGTTTAATTCGAAATGCATTAAATATGAACAGTAAGGGGGCAATATTCTGTTTGTAAACGTATTTTTTGCTGCATTTTTTTCATAATTATTAAATTTTGATTCACGACATGCAATTGTATATGTTCTTTTATTCTATTTAGCCTACGCTTAACTTCATCAGCGTATTTTTCGTATGACTCGTTCATCTGTTGGTGGCACGTGCTTAATCTGTTAAATAATAAAGGTTTCCGAACTCGGATCGCTAAAACGATTTACCAAAAATGCTTTACACTCGACCCATATTGCTGGGTTATTTGTAGATATTATTTTATGTGAGCGAACAATGCTTCGTTTAATGAGGCATCGTTTGTCGCTAGATTAGATGCAAATCTGTCGCATGTTTGCAGAAAGTGCGATAAGATTCTCGTGCCTCCTTCGTACTTGGGGATGGCATCGCGCCATATAGATAATCTCAATTTATATTGCTCCATTGGGATTGGAACTAATTGATTTTGTTCATTTTCATTTGCCATTTTTGTATTTATTTATTTTTATGACTTTCGCGCAAGGTCAATTGTATTATTAGTATCGCGCAAGATCAATCGTATTTATAGGAATAAAATCGGGTAGGAAATAAGGAATTCCAAAGACTTATTATTTTTCGTACTTTGATGATTCCAGGTGAATCTCTGCGTACAGGTGGGCTTCAATCTCGACGTTAAAGTTTCCGTGAAAAGAGGGTTGAAACACCAACTGCGTCCTCGCTGATGATTTCCGCCAAATGTTTGAAAGAGAATCTCGATTCTACAGCTTCATGGATCCTGTCCCGCAGCCCCAGTTAAATGACAAGCCCCGATGGATGACCAAAAGAAGGTAACTCGCACACAGGTATCACTCTTACAAGTAAATAATCAAACAAAAGGTGCTGATTAAAATACTGATTTATTTGAACGTCTTTACAGCTTAGATGCCCGACAGAGACTGGCGATCGACGGTGCGAAAGCAGAGCGAGTGAGTCTATTCATAAAAAGGCAACTTCATTGTCTTTCTAACTCCTTTGTCTTTTCTGCAGCTCATAGTGTAGCGATAAGAAGACGTTCGATCGATGGTCCAGAGTGCCTACAGCGTGAGTCACATAACTGCCGCTCGTCCTCCTCGCCATCACGATTCTCATCTCTCAGAGTCTCAAGATCTGGTCTTAGAGTTTCCCATTTCAATGCAAACTCTGTCGGGGGCCATATAGAATTAATCAGACTCTTTCTTTCTAGTCGCGATTTCTTTCACGTTATAGCTGTCACTGAGATTTGGCTGGATTCAAAAGTTGACTCAAATTCTATAGTTTTAGTAACAGCCACGGTGGTGGTGTTGCCGTCTTCATACATAATTCTATCTCTGCCACTTTTCTCTGCTCGTCTGATGGTAGTTGATCCGGCAAACCAGGTAAACTGGAATATCTTTTCTGTGAGATATCAGTTAAAGGTCGCCCACCTTGTTTCTTGACTGTAGTTTATCGCCCTCCTCATTCACCATTTATTCGCCGTACTGAGTTTATGGACAAACTGTCTACTTTCATGCATGACTACAGCACTAAAATTATACTAGGCGACTTTAACGCAGATCAGCTCTTCTTTTCAGATGACGCGACTTTCATCCGTGGTTTTATTGAAGAAAATTTAGATTGGTCCGCAATTGAATCTGTTTCTCTCGATGAGAGTGTTACTGTTTTCCAGGCAAACGTTGTTAGCGCAATAAATACTCTCGCGCCCATAAAAACAGTATCACCGGCTAAGAAACGTCACCCCTGGTTCACCCCTGATCATCACATTCTCATTCGCGAACATGATCGTCTATACAGACACTTTAAGAGGTCGAGATATCCGCTGTATTAACTTTTTACAGACAGGCTCGCGACCTTGCTCATCGCACTATTGAGGAGGCAAGGCAATATTATCATGCTCGATTATCATCGCTATCGGATCCCAAAGATACTTGGACTTCTTGGACACACTGGCTCTATAAGAACATACTGAGCACATGACTTTTAGTGAGGTTCAGCTCTCTGACGTCTATAATGCAGTCAATCACTTTCATATCCAGGCTAAAGGACATGATGGCATCCCTCAACACATAATACAACTGGCTCTTCCATTTGTTTCACCCATTATTTGTAAAATTTTTAATAAATCACTGCGAGAATCATGTTTTCCGAGTCTATCGAAGAAGTCAGTCGTAATTTTTCGATTTCTAAAAACCACTTATAAACCGATGAAACCTAGAGCTACAATTTCATGTGTATCTGATGCATATTTTGTTGCTTAACTTTAAACTAACGTAAATGTAGAAAAGGTTAATATTTTTTAATTCTAAAAGAAGTAACAAAAAGCTTGCACTCTCTAGTTTTATTGCATTTGTTTACAATGCTATGTGAGATTTGTTTAGACTAGATAGTTAATATAAAAGACATAGCACTTTTTCAGTATTTCCTTGAAATACAGTTGAAAACGTTGATAACTTCAGTTTATTGAAGCGTTAGGATCTAATATTGTGGCTTCCTTCATATTTCGATATCTAAAATCATATCTCAGAGTTTGAGAAAAATCTATAATCGGGATCTGAGATACTCTCCTTGTTAGTATGATTTTCGGTTTTGCCGAGGACTACCGTAAAGTTGTCGTGAATGCAAAACATGAACTGGTTCGCATAAGGTCGAGAAATGATATAAATGCAGTTGAACAAACACCAACAACAGCGAACAATCCACAAGTCCATGAAGATTTCAAAATAGACTTAACTAGAACCAAATGGCTTGTGTCATGTATAGTCGCATCAAATACTAATATAAGTCGATTTCTCGATTTCGCAGAAGAAGATCGTCCTATTTCTGACTTTTCATACGTGGGAATTGTATGAGTACCATCTCTTCTCTACTACGTCGAGACATGTGTAGAACCTCCAATCAACTTGAGAAACCGCGTTTTGTCATTTTCGGCTTTCAAATTAATCGAAAAGATCGAAAAGCAGCAAAAGCAAGTAATTTTAATCACTGCAATATAACTAATGTAAAACTCTTTCTAAATTCTCAATGTTACCCAGATGCGGAACCTACGTTGAAAAAATCACAGTATCTTACTTACATACCTATGATAGTAATTGTTTGCTCAAAATAGAATGAATCCTTAAAGGGTGACTCTGTCCATGTACATTTGGAATTTGAAGCAAAAGAAAACTTTCCTCCTGGAACAGCTGCCTACTGCTTCATATTGCATGATCGTATAATTCAATACAGCCCAGTAAGTGGGGATCTGAAAAAAATTGTTTAATAAATAACTCCTTGGAAGGAAGGGGAAGAGGGGAATATCTATAAAACCATAAACTTCGTACAACAAGCATCATTCACATCCATTCACACATGGAATACGCAGTGGACATGCAAGGTTTTAAAAAGCCAGGCAACAATTACGTTCTCAAAGAGTTAGCTTTCATATCATTCAACGACAACGATGTGCTAGTAGTGATCCTCTTCAAACCACCGTTTCCTTGGCGAAGACTAAAAGAGAAGTACAAACGTGAACATTTGTGGTTAGAATTTTGTTATCATGGACTATCGTGGAATGATGATGACTATGAATATATTGAAATTAGAAAAATTCTTGAAAATGCATTCAAAGATGCTAGAAGAATTTTCGTCATTGGTGAAATAAAGAATATGTGGTTAGAACGTTACAACTTTAATGTTACCGACATCGCTGAAATGGGTAGGTGGGGCTTTTGGCCATTTCAAAATAACGTAAATTTTGAATGAATTTTTGATTAAAAAGTGGTGGGGGTGGTGGGGCGGTGGTGGGGCAAAATTCTCAACTCACCTATATAATATAGGGAGATATCTATATGGGTAATTTCACGTCAACTGTTGTAGGACAAAATTAAAAAATTGTTTAAAATGGTTTCTTCTTGTTGATAACTAGCTCCAAAATACAACCCTAGAGTTTTAGATCAAAACATGCAGTTGATCAAAAGTTACAACCAATTAAAAAACTGAAAATTTGAATTTTTTTCAAAAAATATCAATTTTCATGATTTTTTAACTCAAAAAGGTGAAACTTTTTGTATGACACATTAAATGGGAAAAAGTTTTCAATTTGTGAGTAAAATTATGTAAAATTTTTATAAATTGTTAATCAAATTTTTGTCTTTGATAGTTCAAAACCAATCCTTTACTTTATGTGAAAGGCGTACTCGACAAAATTTATTTTCTGCAAAATAGTCCAAAAAGTATATTTAATTTATTACTTTTAAGACAAAATTTAGTTTATGTTGGTCGAAGGTCTCAAAAAAAACTGCGGACCTTTTAAAGTGTGAAAAAAGGTAAAAAAACACATTTTTATTGATTTTTCAACACATGTTATATGAGTATAGTCATATATCACAGCTAATGTCTTTTAAATATGTTATAGGTTAGTCTGTGGCTTTTTTTAACACAATATTCACTATTAAATAGAATCCTATCACAAAAATATTGAATGCGTAAACTATTATGCATTTCAAATACTTGCATGCTACTTGTATACACATTCATATCATCACTCATTCAAAATTATTTACATTTTATAATTACACATTTATACTTATATAATTATATATTTTGTAACGGGGTAAGATTTTATACACGTAGTAAACTTTTAGGATACACTTGCTAAGGGTTCTACGTCGAAGAAACCCTGTTGTCCGGCAGTTGGCAGTGGCACAAGGGACGAACACTTGCATTAAACTTTCATTGTAGAAAGCTTAAGCCTCTTTCTACTCGAGCGCCCCTTGCTCGATGACACTGCTGCCAATTCCGATTGGAGGATGATCGGCTGGCTGGCTACACCTAGCCTCACCTGCTAGCAGCCGGTTCTCTCGTACAACGACGCGGCTTTCAAACAGTGGCTATGCTCTTACCTTCCCATTACCATTGCTCCTCCAGGAGTCGATGCCCTCGGCTAGCTGCAGCTGAAAAAGGTAGAGGGCGGTATTCGGGAAAGCATGCACGGGTCGGGCACTCTAAATGAACACGCGTGACTCGAGATGTAAGATAAAACAAGATTGAAATTTATTCAAGAGAAAAGTTCAATAATAATACTACGCGTAGGCCGAGACTTTTACGATTGCCGGTACTCGCAGCCGGCTATGACGGACGCACGCAAATTACACGGCTCGCTCTACCGTAATTACCTCACCGCGAGGTTTACGCGCGTAACAATAATTAATTAATCATAAGTCATACGGGACTTACTCGGGGCTGATCAGCCATCTCGCAACGTCCTGCTACTATGCCGGCGGGGATGAAGTTTCCTCGCTGTTCCCGCTGATTCCTCGGATCTCTCGGTGTATTGCGCCCGGCTGCTTGCTGCTCCGCTAGCACTGCGTTCCGCCGGGTTGGGTTGTTCGGCGTGGAGGCCCGACACGGCAGTTCTCTTCCTATCCACTCTATATCTGTATTGCACTTAAAAAGGCTCTCGCACTTTTTGCGTCGCGCGCGGCTATCAACATACTATCGGTCTCCAAGATGGCCGCGCTCTTTCGCGCAATGCTCGGTCATTGCTCGACGTTCCGTCGCGCGCCGCTCGATGGCTCTTCCAATACCTTTTCCTCGCTGTCGCGCGCGTAATTCGAATTCCGTTATAGTTCCGAACATTATATATACGCGCCCGTTACAATTTGTATTCTAAAAAAAGCTTTAACAATCTAATTGCTACACACAATGCTTTCAAGCGTCTCATAATTAGTTGTTCTAACTATAAAAATACTTCTAATACATACTGCAGAATCATTAACCGTATAAATCTAACTTCTGAAAAATGTTATGATATGTAGTAAATGAAAATTAGCTTTTCTTACAAAAGTAATAAATATTTCTAAAATTTTATATTATACTTATGACATAAATAGAAAATGAGAAAAACTACTGGAATATAGATGATCCGTTCGTGATTATTAAAATATTATAATATAGAATTTTAAAAATATTTCTTACTTTTGTAAGAAAAGCTAATTTTTATTAAATACATATCATAACATTTTTCAGTAGTTAGATTTATACGGTTAATGATTATGCAGTATGTATTAGAATTATTTTTATAGTTAGAACAACTAATTATGAGACGCTTGAAAGCATTGTGTGTAGCAATGCAAGTAATACGCTATTAATAATTAAATATGTTATGTTTAGATTGTTAAAGTTTTTTTTTTAGAATACAAATATCTTCCTATATTATATAGTTGTAAGAGGGTCTCATGCGACTCAGCCCCTCCTCCCCCCTCCTCAGCCCCTCCTCAAAATAACGTTAAAATATATTTAGAAATCGGTGTTTTTAATGTTACTATTGCTCCTCAGAACCCGTCACCCCCCCTCCTCCCCCTCCTCCTACCCCCCATCAATCCCTCCTCATAGTTCTTATACAACTTATTATAAGCACTTACTTAACAATGTTGACTTACGACGATATGACAATTGATAACTTGTTGAAAAACTCGCTACGCTTGTGTCCTAACCTCTCAGTGTAATAGTGGGCTGCTCGGTCACAGATATACGTGACGGTAGGCTTTTCCACGCCACCCAAGAGGTAGATATAGGCAGGTTTTTTTTGTACATAGAGATACCCCTTTTTTTACTAACCTTGATCTTTTATTATTAAAGTTTTCATATTTTTTCAAAATAAAAACTTAATAAAAGAAGGCCTATTCCTCTGTTAAAAGAACTATAAAATTTTCAATGTTCAAATAGCCTGCTTTTTTGCCAAAAAATATTAAAAAAAAATTTTAAATCAGATGTTTATTAATTTTTACTGTATAAGAAACTAATTTAACTATCAAAAATTTCTTTCCAAACTATGTTTTTTATTTCTCTTGAATTCTCTAATTCATTTTGTATGTATATATTTCTTGAATTTGTACATCTGGATAAAGCAACATATAATTGACCATGAGAAAATAAAGGTCTTTTAAGCAACGATTGTGTGACTCTAACACATAAATTTTCGAAAGGTGTTACTCTTTAACGCAACAGATGTAACTATAAAATAAAAGTTTAAAAGGTGTCACTGTATGACGTACAAGTTTAAAACGTGCCACTCTTTAACTCAAAATGTATTACTCTATGACATGAAAGTTCAGTGTCACTCTATCACATAAAAGGTGTGACTCTATGACATAAAAGTTCAAAAGGTGTTACTCTTTAGCACAAAGGAGTTAATCTATGAAATGAAAGTTCAGACTGTGTTACCCTATGACATGAAAAACATTTAATGACATATCAGATCAAAAGGGAGAGACTGTTTGACACAAAGGTGTTACTCTATCACATACAAGTATAAGAAGTGTCACTGTATGACATAAGAGTTCAAAAAATGTCACTCTATGACACAAAAAATATTACTCTATGACGTAAAAGTTTAAAAGGTGTTACTCCCTGACATAAAAGTTCGAATGGTGTTACTCTTCAACGGAAAAGATGTTACTCTAAGCCAGAAAATTCAAATGTGTCACTCTATCACACGAAAGGTCTGATTCTATGTCATATAAGTTGAAAAGGTGTCACTCTATCACATAAAAGGAGTTATTCTCTAATATAAAAGATCAAAAAAGGTCTCACACTATGACATAAAAGGCATCACTCTTTAACACAAAAGGTACGTTTTAATGACATATCAGATCAAAGGGGAGAGACTCTTTGACACAAAGGTGTTACTCTATCACATACAAGTATAAGAAGTGTCACTGTATGACATAAGTCTGCGAATTTTGTCTGCGAAAGTACAGTCAACCGCAAAAATCGAAAGCGAGTGCCCAAGTGACGTGCTACCAATAATGATACCCATTAGGACAGTTATTACTGAAATAAGTGGTGATTCCTATCCAACATCAAGTTTGATTATACCTATAATCAATTGTATAAAAAGAACGGTTGAACCATTTATCCCAAAAACCGATATAGACAATAAATTCAAAATTAAATTACAAGCAGTTATGGTTAATAGATTTAAAGATATTGAGTACCACTCCATTCTTTCAGTTTCGACAATATTGGATCCTTGCTTTAAAAGAATACATTTTAAACAACCATTAGCATTATTGAAAGGACTAAATCGTATTCGAAAACAAATTGAAGAAGTAAGATTGAAAGAACAAGAAAGCAATAAAATGATATTCCATAAGGAAATTGTAAGTAAGAAAACTACATCAACATCTAATATTTGGGATTATCACGATTCCATGATTGATTCTCCTTCGTATCAGCCCGAACCTACTGAGAATAACAACAATACTAGTATTGAATTAAAACAATATTTAAAATTGCCATTAATTTCTAAAAAGGATAACATATTTAGATATTGGAAAGATGTTAATATGTCTTTTTCAATTTCAAGCAATTAAACAATTCACGTATGAACATTGGGCTGATTGGGCAGTGCGTGTGTATGCTTCAAGCTTAACCTCAACTTTTATGTAAGAATTACAATTTTCAAACGTAGTTTAATATTTAATTTGTTGAAAATGAATTTATTATGTGCAGAATCATGTTCATTAATTTTTAGTATTAAATTTTATTTAAAAAAATTGATAATGCTCTTGTAAAACAAATGCCAATAAGAGAAAACTATAATTTTTTACATGAAAAAGTATATTTGTTGGAGGATCTCAGTTCCAATTTGGCGCGCTTCGTTCTCGTGATCTGCGCCCAACGGGCCAACACTGATCTGCGGCGGCGCGTGCGCACTCGCGTCGATACGCGGGAGGGTCGGCAGATGGCGTGAGGTGGCGACACACACGGAAAAGGCGCGCATGGGGAGTCGACTGTTAGTAATCACGAGAATCGGAGGTAAAACTTTTCTCCAGTATGTGACATGGTGAGAACACGTGATCGCTAATAGTCAAGTTAACCTTGAAGGCGTACAGAGTGGGCTACACATTTGGGCAGCACGGATCGGGCTGGTCCCGAGTCCTCTTCTAGCGTGTGGGCTGTACCCGCTCTCCTCGTTCGCTGCATCTTGCACATCATCCCGGGTTGTTCCCGGAGCATCCTAGCGTGCGGGCTGTACCTGCTACACTCATCCGTCGAGACAGCACCGCACACCACGGGCTGTCCCCGGATCATTCACGCGGGCGGGCTGTACCCGCTGGCGCCAGCAGTGCTAGAGCACTCGTCATCTTCCCGGACTGTTCCCGGATCATCCACGCGGGCGGGCTGCACCCACCTGCCGCCGTTTCATCTCCTGCTCAGCTTTCTCTGGTGTTCGAGTTAACCGTAACGTATTATATTAGTATTGTATTCGTTTATTATAATTGACCTTTGTTTTCCATGCTGCGTTTATTGTAATTCACTTCTATATCAATTTTTACTGTTCACCGTTATATAAATAAATTGCGTACTATGTTCTAATGTCTTATGCTGTGCTTCATTTCTTTCTCCTGTTATACGCTCTTTGCTCCTTCCTACTCAGCGTTGTCAAAGTCCCATTCATTTTCTGCATCTCAAACAATATTATTATTTCTCTTATATTACAATTGTTTGGAAATTATCAATATTTGAATTTCCGGCGGTAGCGCAATTAAAGGACAACTCAGTAGGCGATCGCGTGATGGCAGCACTCATCAGCTACTTTCTGCGGAACAGCTGACTCGCTACACTGATTAGCCGAGTATGGCAAAAACTCATGTTGTCTCTCTCACTTTTACACATGTAAATGAGAGAAACACTGATTTGACTCACGTCGCGATGACAAGTTCAAAACGAAGAAGACGGATGTGCTCTTTCTCACTCTCTCTTAGTCTGTACCGTGTGCTCGCCATTCGTTCGCTTGTACTTCTCACCCGGCATACTCTCTTACTCAAGTCCCAGCGAGACGACCGCGTGCAAAACTCAATGTGTAATTTGGGCAATTCTCGTGGGAGAAGTTCAAGGTTGGTCTGCTCACTCACGCTCACTCTCTCTACATGCAGTGATAGTGGTATTCACACTGCATTGTCTCACATGGAAACTTAGTATACAACTGCGGCTTATACAAGGCGGCCTTCTCACACATGCTGCGGTTCATCCTCATACATGGCGGCTGCTTATCTGTATTGTCATACGGCGGTCACTCATCGACAATACTTATCATCGGCTCATATCTATTTTAAAACTCCATAAAGAAGAGGCATCAACGGCTGCTGGGCACCCTTGGCTATACTCATCTCTGGTACAACTCAGCATTGAAAGTCTGTCTTATTATCATCATTAACGGAGGCAATTTTCACTCGATCTACTCATCAGTGGATAAACTCACCCCGGGGTGCTTCTCATCGTTGATTCTACTCATCACGTCAAAGACATCCTCAATATTCATCGTTAGAGAAACTCCCTGTTTCAGCATAATGCAGCGCACGTGCTTAGGTAACCTTAAAAATTCACACGACTACAACTCAGTGCACGTGCATTGATGTGAAAAGTGATTAATGCTATGTTCAGGCGGTAATTCTCAAGCACGATTAAATGAATAATATCTAATCGTGCACACTCAATAACATCACAATTAAATCAATTATATTTAATTTTACTCACCTACGTGACTACACTCATTTGAAGACAAAGTCGCTGAGTCACTCATTGAAACTTTATTTTTTACGGCAATATTCAAATCGGCAACTCACACATACATACACAAACTCAACCTAAACACTCAATAGCAAAACTCATACACTATAATAGTTGTAACACTCATACACTCAAACTCAATCTTGTAACAGTTTCACACAGCCTTATATTAATTCTTTGTAACAAGATCGATAGTGACTTATAATTAAGCAATTGTAATTTAATTCTCCATCGGCAGTAATTACGTAATAGTTATTAAGATTTGATAGACAGTTTTAATATATATTGTAATTTAATTTTTCTCAATGTTGTTCACATTTATTTTACCACCCACAGCATGTTACTCATTTATAATTTACGGGATTCTCAAACAATAATAGAAAACTCATCCTAGTAATACGTGGTACGTATAAACTAATAATAATTTTATAATTTACTCTCGTTTTTTTAATCTCATTAGAGCATAATGAACGTCGTCGATCGACCTGTAGAGGATTGTCACTTTCTTCTCAGTTTTCTGTGTTGTTACGTCCGGAAACGTGTATACATTGAATAAGGCTAGCTTATTCTCAATTTGCTCGCTTTGAGCCTGATTACTTAACCTTTAGACTGCCGGGATTTCAAGGGGCATATCGACCTCAGAAAACTTGTATAAAAGGTATCTTATATCATTGATTGATCATAGGGAAAGTCTCGATCGGGGGTAGCGTCAA
>JAWWEQ010049874.1:0-12639 GCA_035583055.1 Torymus tubicola
ATAATATTTTTATGTATTTTATATGTATTAATATTTTAAATTGTTTTTTCAGGTCATTTTTTGAAGAAAATCGGATAAGTGTAAGACTCACTTAAAGGACTTTTATAGTTATAACTACTACTGTTCCATTCTGTGAACTGAATCCGACTCACTAGATGTCAAACTATCTGAGTCGTCTACTTGGTTGCTGGGTTGTTTATAGCAGCAGAGTTTTCTTTTAGTCCAGTAAGTCTGTATCTTGCGTGTATTCTCGCGAAAGTTCCAAGATATTACTATGGCTGTATGAATTTTCTAAAAATTCCTGAAATTTACTAAATTCCAAGACATATTGTGTATCTGAGTTTTGCATTGCGTTTTGCACTTCTTGTAGAGTTTCATTTAGGTTGCTATTTATTGATCTGGGAATATCTTCATCATTTTTCTTTTTTTTTGTGAACTTTTTAATCTTGTCTTCTTTAGATTTGGAATTAAGGTTTCTCTTATTTACATTGTTAGTTGAATTTTTTTGAAAACCTAAATTTTAATCTGCAAAAACCATTCCCAGGACATTATTGTATCACTGCTTTCAAGTTTTAAGTAGATCATCGCGTATATTATTGAAACAGTTTTCTGAGTCAGAAGCATTAATTCTTTATCCACCAATAAGAGTAGAGAAAAATAAAAAAGTCAATTTAGGAACAAATAATAAACTCAAAAAAGTTACTCAAAAGAAAAGTATAACAACTGTAACGCGTGCCCGATCCGCGTTCGAATTTCGCGCGCGTCGCATGAGCGCCCGCGCGCAAGTACGATTCTCGGAATCGTGACGCTTATCCGGACCGTCGTGATATCATGGAGTGCCTTTGAATCCAACGAGGATGGACAGCCATCTTGACTTGCGGTATCGTGATAGCGAGAAGTGTTCTGTGCGTGCTCCGTTCTCCTCAAAGTTTTTACGTATCCGTGGGCTCGAGCCGTGAGTTAGTGTGCGTATCAAGTGGAGGCGCGAGAGGCCCCCACACCACCGCGCGTTAGAGAGAGACAGCGAGAGCGAAAACACCACGGGCGTAGCAAGGCACAAGTGTGAGAATACCGGTAGAGCGAGCCGGTACCTGCAGCGAGAGCGAGAGAGAGAACGAGCGAGCAACCAGCGAGTGTGAGAGAGAGAAGATCGAGACGTCGTCTTCTCCGCACAACTCGGTGAGTTTTAATTCTTTCTGCTCGCGGTTTTTGTGAAAGGCTTGCACGGAGTCGCCCCGTGCAAACCTACTGTAGTGTATACGTGCGGGTAAGTGTCGACCCGCCGTATTTAACGTGCGTTCGCGATATAGGCAGCTTCGCCGTGTACTTGGCCGTTGCGCGCTTGAAATCAACGACCGCGCGCGAATCGCGTTTAATATTGTTTTTGTATTTCGTCGTTGTAAGGTGTTGATTGTACTAATACATGTGTTAAACATTTATAAGTCTTCGCGTTGTTTATTCGCGCGACCTTCGTACGTAACGGTCCTTTTCCCGATTACCGCCGCCTCCGCGGGCAAACGATCCGCCGGTCGTTTGCAGAGCTGCCTAGCCGGCCGCGCGCATTTCCCTTTGCGCGCGCGGTGATAAAAGCCAGCCTCCCACATTTCTTTCAGAAAGCAGAGTGCTGCGACACTCTGCGTTGTACACGGGTGATTACCGGAGGCGTTCCCTGGGAAGTCAGATTTAGATTGACTCCCGCGGCACCGGGTACTAGGGTACGAGCTTCCGAGCTAATTCAATCAATTTTAACCCCGTTACACAACTAAATTACTAAAATTTAAAAAAATAAACAGACTCCCTAAAAGTTGACTTGTGAATCAAATTCATAAGCAATAATTCAATTATATATTTTTTTAAGCAAAACGCATATTTATAAAGATATTTCATTATTATTTACAGTTTAAACTGTTTAGGGTAGATGTGGGTATTACTGCTGAGTAGAAATATGGTTAACTTTTAAAACTATTAAGGGTTCATACCACTTTATACGCTTAAAATTTAAGCTATATTTATGAATTTTTTTTTATAGTTTCTATAATACACTGATAGAAAGAAATATTTACGGCAAATACGCGATTCATTTGGTAGTCAAATTTTTCATATATCTGAACGAAATGAAGAATTCTTAAGAGTTGAAAAATATTCATTAGCAGTTAATGCGTGATTGCTTTTTGTTGCAAAAATTACTTTTACTAAATGATCCATTCCTTAACTGTTAATGCACCTGCATTTGGCTGAATTTAAAGACATATTCATTAACAGTTAAGTCAGTTCATTTCGCTCAAATATTTCTTTCTATTAGTGTAGATATCGATATGAATCTTTTTGAGCTTAATAAAGGCACCCTTAAGGTATAGGAAACAATTTTTTTTTTAAATTTTACATTGTTTATTTATCTACAACTGTAACAACCGTTGAGCGTCTTTAAAAAATGGATGTTAATGGCGTATGTGATTTTGAAGTGAGAAATCATCGGAAATACGAAATTCAAAAAATTTAGATTCAGTAGGACTGTGGCCATCGCCGGAACTAGGATAATTAAGTTTCGTGCAAAAATAACATAATTTCGGCTGTTCAAAAAAATCGTTTCGAAAAATCGTGTTTTTTTGCTTCTTTTTTGTTGATAAATATAGTTAAAATTAAAATTTTAACTTAATCCTAATTCCGGCGATAGCCATACATGTGATGAAGACGCGGTCAAAATTTGATAATGATCGGTTGAATACTTTGAGAAATCGTGCACCCCAACCGGAAAAAAGTGGTTTTGACAAAAACGCGTTTAAAGGTTCAAGCCGCGACCCGCACCCCAACCGGAAAAAAGTGGTTTTGACAAAAACGCGTTTAAAGGTTCAAGCCGCACCCGTGCGCCAAACTAAAATTGACAAAACGTACACCAGCAGTGATCAGATCGTTTTTAAATTTTTTCTTTAGATTCATAAATTAGTTAAATTATTATAAAATTTAATAAAATATAGTATATTAAACTATAATTATGTTTGAAAATTCGACTAATTTAGTAATAAAAAGAACAAGAGAAATCAAATTATAACACACATAGGTATTTAAACTTGTGAATTTTATTTTAGTGAAACATTATTAAACATTGTTCAACTTTACCCAGAATCAGGATTAGGTTAGGTCTGTCGCCAGCGCAGTGAAAACACTGCCGTGTGCTTTTAACTATCTATATTTAAAAAATAAGTTATCAAACAGTATTTTTTGTTGTATAAATTAACATTTTGGTGCTTTTACTAATAGTTTATCATAATTTTTAAGGTTAGAATATTTAATTTATGTCAATATCTCTAAAAGACACACGAACAGGGACAGGCACACAAACCGGGACCACTACCCTATACACAAAGGCATTTTTTCCAGTGTGTAATACTGCAGTTTGAAATTAATATTAAAAACTAATTCTAAATACAGTTAGATTGTCTATCGATATCCATGTCGTTCAAATGCCCTACATTTCATGAACATTGCAAGTATCTGACGAGAATTTCACTTAGGCGATATTCTCGTCGAGTCTAGCCTCGCTGCGCCTGCCTTGGCCGTGGCTCGTGCGTGTTTACAAACACACATATGCCTTAACACGGCTGTGTGTGTTTTGATTCTTGAGGACTCGGCAACGTAGTGGAAAAGTAATCTACGAATATTATCATGGATGATGATGAATGGACGAGAGAGAGAGAAAGAGAGAGAGAGAAAGCAAGAGAGAGAAAGCAAGAGGTGACGCGCTGTCGAGCGGCCGAGAAATCGGCTGGCCCCGGTGTTCCCTCTTGCCTTATCAAGCAGGCTGTGCCGTCCGTTGAGCCACCGAGCAATCGGTTGACGCATGGACGTGCACGCCCGAGTGTGAGCGGAGTCTCTAGGCTCCGATAGTGAGGCCGCGCGTTACCGCGCGCGGCATAGAGCCACACGTTACGTTATTTATTGTCGAGATATTATGTGATTTTATGTGAATAAATTGAGAGATAGTGATTAAGAATTCGTAAGTGTGATTGTATGTGTCCTCAACGTAGAAGTCGACCTACCACCGATTCCGTGGCGTTCGAAGCAATGAGCCTCCGGATCATGCCCAGTAAATAAGTTGTAGAAATTGAATTGAAAACTCATATAGTATATCATTTTCGAAATAAACATCGTTGTTCGAGAAATATCGAAGATTTGAAACTCGTGCTGTTGCGCGCTCGACTGGACTTACTTGCGACGCAGCCGCGGCGCGGCAGTACATTTCGAAGTCTCGGTGGAACAGCTGAGACTTATATTGACTGCGTCAGTAATTGAGTTAGTAGTGGTTTCTCTCTCACTCTCTCTCTCTCTCTCTCCCATATTCTAATGAGAGAGATGTCATTTGACTCACGCCGCGAGTGACAGCTTTTTTTGGAGAAGACGGAAGTTTGTTCTGGCGCTCGCTCTCTTTTATTTTCGCCATCATCAAGGTAATATCAACTCGACGGCTCCTATTCATATAAATCTAACTCACGCGTGCATTCAATATAATTCTAACTCGTAATTGCATGCAATAAAGTTCGAACTCAAAATTCTCTGCAAAACAATTCTAATTCGAGTGCACGTCCAATACAATGTCAACTCAAAATTCATTACAAGATGATTTTAATTCAAGCCGCCTTTAATATAATTCATTAACTCATTATCTTGTGGGGTTTGAGTTAGAATTATATTGAAGGCAGCTTCAATTAGAATCATCTTGTAATGAATTTTGTGTTGACATTGTATTGTACGTGTACTCGAATTAGAATTGTCTTGCAGAGAATTTTGCGTTCGAATTTTATTGCATGCAATTACGAGTTAGAATTATATTGAATGCACGCGTGAGTTAGATTTATATGAATAGGAGCCGTCAAACTGTAAAGACAACACAGAAATTTCACCAAGAAACTCACTGAATTTCATTGGCTCGACTTAACTGGCTCGACTCAATTCGCTAAACTCAACTGGCTTTATCAACATCGAGCAATACCGATTGGAGATCTGCACTTCATCGCTGGAGTGACTCACCTTGCTGCACCGAAGCAGTGCACGTGCAAAGGTAACCTCAAATGTACACATGAAATCTTAAGAGTAGTATTCATAAATCTTTAATAGCTTAATCGTCTGCGAACAACATCATTGTAAATTCAAGTCATTATTAGCTTTAACTAAGTTGTTTTATTTTTCTACTGTAAACTTTTGTAATATATTGTGCAGTGTTACATCTTAAAATGTGTTCGACTCAAAACTTATTTTCAAAACCCACCCACAGCATGTTACTCATAATTTATATGGCAATTCTCAAACCATCGTCAATAACATATTTAGTGCAATATTATTGTTATGATCTGAAGAAATGGAACTTGCGCGCGACTTCGTATATCATGAGTTGCCGCGCATAGCAACAGCATATCAGCTGTTGTTATGTTATTAATAAACAAATAGTCTGAGCGTGTATGTCGACAACAACAGTCACGTTTGACTTTTAATAAATAAAGTCTATTCTTTTTATAAGTATTTATTATTTTATTTACTCTTCCCTGAACCCGGACATAACATGTTACAGGACCGGATAAACTGTAACATACGAGGCATTTTATGTTAATTGTCCTAGTGCGGCGCGCGATTGCCAAAACGTGCTATATCCAGCTCAAGTTTACGTTACTAAAACTTTAAAAAATTTTATGATAAATATTTACGACGTATTTTTTCCTTAGCTTTGCAATGGTGTAAGCAGTTTTTCCGAAATTTTCTATTTTCATCTTAAAAAAGTATAAAAAGTGTTATATCTCGCAAAGTATATTTTTAATATTAAAATAGTAGCAAATTTCAATCAACCAAATCAAATATCTAATCCTAGATACTATAAATAAATGAAAAAATAAACGGATCAAGAAATAAATCACAATACAAATAGATCACAAACAATTGAGCTAACAAAATAACGTTGTAATGCATTTTGTAGAATGTATTATTATTATAATAAACTATTTTAAAATTAAATTTGGTTATTACAAAAAATTTCAAAAAAAAAATATAAAATATTAAAATACCTCTTTTCCCTTAGTTTCTCCTTTTTCAAACCATTCCACGGTGACACTTTGTTGATCCCAATTGACACCTGAGACTATAGCTGAGTGGACTCGACCTAAAAATCATTAATCAAATACATAAATTTTTTTTTAATGAAACATGCGCTTAAATCAAAAGTTCGTATATCCCATTTTTTATGCGAAACCGTTTCTTAGGAAGAGATATTTGTTTTTCTACACACTACAACTAGGCCGGCAACAAAATGATGTAAGTTGATTATGTTTTCAGTCTTACTTACAGCTATGGTATGTTATATATCTGGATCAAATTAAAGGCTATTAAATGATAAGCGAAAATTGATTGTATACGGTATATTGAGATGTTAAATAATCGTTTTTAGAGATCTATCTCGTCAGGAATTGATTTTATATGAACATGTTAAATAGGAAAAAGTTTTGATTACATATTATCTACAAATTTTGTATGAAACATTTTAGTGTAAAATCAAATCCTGTTAAAATTATAGGCGAAAATCGTCCATTTTAAGTATATTTAGGCGTTTAAAATTGTTTTTTTTTTCTTTTTCTATTTAACTTGTCAGGAATTTATTATAGAATAAAATGTTTTATTTTAGTATTATCTATAACTTTTACATTTAACATTTTTTGAAATCAAATCCTGTAAAATAATAGCAAGAAGCGGTTATTTTCCATGTTTTTAGTGGTTTTTTTCTCCTAGGCTCTGGCGTTTTTTTTAATTTTTGACCGATCTCACTCAATAAAGGACCACATGTTATTTGTAATAGGAGGAACATATGATTTAAAAATCAGCGAGATCCATCGATATTTTGGTCAGATAATCGAGTCACTTTATTACATACATACGCACAGACGTACATACATCTCGAAAAGTGCATAAAATGAACTCATTTTGGGTGGAAAATGATTTTTATATTGTAAATTTTAGAAATTTAAAGTGTTACAATTTTTATACTGATAAAACCATAAGGCTCTTCCAAAAAGCGGTCGTGTCTAAAAATAATTATAGAAAAAAAAATAGTAAAGTTGGCATATTCGCAATTACGCTCTCGCATACTACACTTTTTATAATGAACTTTTGCTTTCACAAAGAGAAGCCTTAGCAACAATGAAATTTCTAGATTCAAAAATTACAATGTTTCTATACCTACTTATGTATGTCTGGTCATGTAATAATGTATCGCCATATTTATGAAAATAAGAAGATATCAATCTTGAATTCCGTAGCTATATCTCTCTATAATATAAGAATATTTCTCTGCTACCGCCGCTGCAGCGTATAAGAATCGAGATAATTTATGTTATATCAAGTTATTTTATAATAATTTCCTGTATTTTAGTTTGATTTTACGTTATTTCACAATTTTTAATATAAAATTAACTTAAAATAATGGAAAAAATAATTTTTTGTTTTATTTACCTTAATATTATCAAATCGTAATATATAACGAAAGTAATGTTACTGTTTGTATTATTCCACTTAATTTTGTGTTGAATAATACATTCAATAGGTTTTATCTTATTTTACGTTAAATTAAGGGGGAAGGACACCTTTAAATTTCGAAAAAATCAATATTTTTTTTATTTGATTTTTCGATTCTATATATTATTCTAAACTTATAAAAAAAGTTTGAATAAGATATTTGAAAAATTCCCGAAGATATAAGCAAAAATGTCAACAAACTTCTAGAGAAACGTGGCACCAGTTTCTACCGATTTGGTTCTTATCACACAAACGTAAGCCAGATCAAGAACCAATTTCTTACATCCAATTTTACGGTTAAAGAAAAAAAACTTAATATTTCAAAATGTTAATTTAAAATTTATACAAATAATTTTTTAATTAATTTTTTAACATAAAATACTACAAAAAAGCGTTTTGGCTACACATTAAACTAAGAAAATATGTTAACTAAATCAATGTTTATATATTTTATATATACATACATAAACTAAACATACAAAAATTTTAAATGCGATTCAAGAACTCAAATCGCGCGCTCAGCTGGTAAAAAATGTGAAAGACGCCCCTGCAAGGCGCCACGAAACATAGCTATGCCCACTCTATGTGCGATGCTCTGTGCACCCAAGTTTTTATTTTGGATTTGTTTGAGGTTAGTTTCATTGACATAGACAGTTACTAAAGTTAAATTCAACCTTGTGTTCATCCCGAACTTCAACCAACTGAATATTAGATTAGTCTAAATTAACTGAATAAAAAATATTTAATTTCTAAAAAGCATAGATAATTTTTTTTTTCAGATTTTCAGCAGTAATTATTATTAGATCCAGATAGCTTTTGGAAGAGGCTGCATCCAAAAAGATCTTCAGAGAGGCTAATTATCATGAAACATAATAAAATCATCCGAAGTATTAAGAGCTCTAGCTGTACTTCTAGTTGCAATAATTCTTATGCAGTAACTTGCATATTTATTACTTTTTTCTCTACTAACTAAAATTTTCTTGTACTTTCATCAATTGGAAGAATAGCATGGTATTGTAATGTGCCTGGTATGGATTTAACCTTATCCGGTGTTGGTTTTAGTTTCAGGACAGTATCTTCACATGATTCTTTACTGCTATAAAAAACTTTGGTTTCTTTGCAATAATATTTAGCCCAGTTATAAAGCTTTTCTGGCGTTGAAATATGATTATTAGAAGAAACTTGTAGACTTGCTCGTTTTGCACCTCTTTTTAGGTTGGCGCCTATACCATCGCATGCACATTTGCCATGTGCCGTGGCATAAAAATGCCACTCAGCTGGAACACCAAAATCTTTTTTATGAAAAAGAAGATTTAGAAAATTAGATTTATTTTTAAAATGCTGACCTGCTCCATCAGTCAAATAATAGACTTTTTAGTATGTATTTCGTTTTGAGGTAAGATATTATAACTTTGATATTCATAAATGGCAACAGTATCATGATTTGGATTGTCGGAAATCACAGCAATGCTTACATGTTTAAGCTCTTTATTTTCTTTATAATACACAACAACTGTAAAAAGAGTTGCTTGGTTATTGTTCCAGTGGAACGATTGTGTAGAATTTTATATAACAAACGCATAATTTTCGGCAAAATCACAACACACAAAAAATTTTCCTTGTGGAAGGTTGTTTGTTAAGTCACTTACAAAAAGTGATTGATTCTTAACAAAAAAATCGTGAAATTTTAAATTTATCAATTTTTCTCCCAGTATGTCCATAAATTCATGAACATTTACAGTTTTAGAAACTATTGTACACCGATCTGTTTGAAACCATGATTCATACTCCATTTGAAAAATATCACTTTCATCAAAACATTCAAGCAAATTTTTACGTAATATGGACATATTGGGGCAATCTAAAGAGTCACCCAAATAGCATCTATCGTGTGCATCATTACACATAACTGCTTGGAAGCAATCGTGGTAGTTTTTAAGAAGCAATCTAGTATCTTTTGTTAAACTGTCTAAATCCATAGCACTTAGCATGAGCTTCACGTATTCGTGATATACACACACACACATACATTATGCATACCACTACTTCCAGCTAAAACGCAATATGATGGCCTCAATTGTGAAAATTTAGTAAAACCAATATTAACGTGTTCATTTTCTTTTTTTATTAACTATACAGTTCATTTAACTTACCAAGCACTAATCTTTTTGAAACATGTTCTCTTTTACCATTGCTCTACTTAACAGACATGTAATCTTTTAAACCTGGCATAAATCGGCTTACATCGTCGGTCGCGAATAAAAAGGTGCTAACTCATCGGCCGGCTGGAGAAAGTGCTAACTCAGCGGCCGCTTCGAAAAGGGGCTATCTCGCCGGCTGCTTCGGGAAGGTGCTAATTCGACGGCCGGTTGAAGAAGGTGCTAACTCAGCGGCCGCTTGGAGAACGGGCTATCTCACCGGCCGCTTCGAGAAGGTGCTAACTCGTCGGCAGGTTGAAGAAAACGGTGACTGAAAATGGAAAATTTCGGAAAAACTGCCTACATCATTGGAAAGTTGAGGAAAAAATACATCGGAAATTCTTATGAAACAGTGTTTTTATTTATATTTGAGTATCATAAACATGAGTTAGAAATAGCACGATTTGGCGCTCGCGCACGGCGCTGGGGTAGTTGACATGAAACGCGTCATATATGATTTATATTACCTTTACTATGGCCGTAGGCTCTCGTAAATAATTAGGCTGAAGTTTAAGAATGTGCACAGTTTATTTGATTATAAAATCTACAATAAAATGATCTAGGGTCACAATTGATTTTATAAATAACTACTTTTACAGTTGCAGCCTCTAGTAATGCACATTCCGACGGACATCAAGTTTTTCTTCAGTAACGGAACATGAAGAACGTTTTCAAGTCTTCGCTTTATCCACGTTCCGTTAATTAATTTTTTAATGAGGATAGTGCCTTTACCAACGATGTTGCGAACTTCATGGTCTCCGAAGACAATGCTATTATCACGAACTGGCAAATATTCGTGAAATAGCGTCGTAGAATACAGTAGCGAGACGCTGCACTGTCGACAAGCCAGATTTCGGATGTATCGAACTTCATGAGTTGTACAGTAGACCGATTTGTTTTTATCGTTTTCCTTGGTGTGTTTACCTTTTCTTAATATTCTAGTCTAGAACAGTTTCTGGCTATACGTCCCGAACTTTTACATCTATAACACATCGGCACTGGGCGATGTATGTCACCTCTGTCTGATATAACTACTGGCTGCATTAGCGCTTTTATTTATTCATTTCATTACATTTTGATGCGTTAGCGCCAGCGTACATTATTTATATTACAACATTTTTCTTATTTTACAGCCGCTGTGCTGCTTACAGTAATAATAATGATAGTTGCTTTATTTCATACGCTTAATTTTTAATATATTTAAAAATTTGTTGGATTATCATATAAAATTCATATAAGTATGTAATTCATATAAGAAAATTTTACATGTTAATTTATAAAAAAAATAAAATGCAATAAAACTTATACATATACGAGAAAATCTCCAGAACTTTTGACTTTTGATTAAAAAATAAATAAATAAATATAAAAAAACAATATTTTCCATTCGTTAATAATTTTTATAAAACGCTAAAAAAGTCATCAATAACAAATGTAAAATATTCATATTTCAAGAAATGATTTCTTTTATTGTTTTAATTTATTTTTTCAACAATGAACATTGTAATTTTATAAGGTAAGGATAGACTAAAAGGTGTAGAAAAACTGCAAATTGAGCCAATATAACGAGCGTCTGTAATACTAGAAAAAAGTAGATGCTTTTGAGGTAAATAAATAAATTTGGAATAGCGACTTGCATACACTTACGACCACCATGTACGCACGCACACAAACGCGGATGGACATACGTACACATATAAACAACAGTTTTTCATAAACCTCATAACAATTCGGTGTCTAACTGTAAGCGCCAGCGGACGTGTTTCTACACAGCTCCGGATGTTTCGACGATAACTTTGGTCCTGGGCTGCAGTTTCTGCCGATAGCAACACACGCACACACTATACCATACACTCAGTATAGTAGTTCTAATCTCGCAACAGCTGTTTATATCGAAGCTGTCACGATGTCAACGAAACCTGGGGTAAACGTTCAAGCCAAGTGTGTCGTATGCGAACAAGTTTGCGTACGACCACTTAACATCTACCCGTCCTATAACAATCCTTCTCACACTAAATGCACTATGAGAAAAGCCAAATATCCGTGTGATCGGTGCCGTAATAAGAAGCAACCAGCACTTCCTATCAGGACCACATCAACTAATCTAAAGAGTACGGCGATCAGCACTTCTATTTCGAATAAGCCTTACAACTCAAGTCTTAATATAAACAGCTCTGTGTCCAGTATGCTGAGTAATACCAGCAAAAATTCTCATGAGCCAAAGCAGACAGAGTACTCAAACATACAGTCTCAGTTGTCGTTGCACAATTCTAACGAGCCAGGACGCCGCCCAGTGGCAAATCTGAGTCCAAAAGTGATCAAAATTAATGTTTTAAGAGAATTTTTGAGATACGAAGTTTTTCTTTGCGGGGTTCGATAGGTCTAGTAATTACCTATGATAATCCGTTTCCGCGTTGAAACGACATACCTAAGTCCTTTTTCTCACAGGCTTGAGATCACTATGCGACAATTTCATCTCAAATATCCTCTATTGCATTAAAAAATGATGTCCCTTCTATTGACTGTCACATCAGTATTAAATATACGAAAACAAGAAAAAAAATTAAAGAAGTAGAAAGTAAAAGCTAAAATTTATGATCTGATTTATTAAAAAAATATTGATTTTTCAGAAAATTATAAGTTATAAGACCTAACAGTGGTTCCGGTACGAAATCAAACGAAAAGTTCACTAGATTATATCTGTAAAAGTTCTTGGAATAAGGGACAATACTTTTATTTCGGTTGTAACTAACATAGAGTAAGTCGGAGTTTCTTGCTTTGCAGTAAGAAGTGGAGGGGATCATTGTAGCAAAGAAAATAAACCTGTACGGCTCGTCGAGATTACTAACCTACTAACAAACAAATAAAAAGTAGGAAGTAGATAGGACAA
>JAWWEQ010049875.1:0-12639 GCA_035583055.1 Torymus tubicola
ATGTAGAATTTATAATTAATTGAAATATTTTAGAGGTATTTTTTTTAAATCAATACAACTAAAATCTTTTTAATTTTACTAAAAGCAGTTTCCTTCGTTTTTTGAACTGTACATGTTCTTAATGAATAGGCACACACTTTTACCATAAAGTACTGAAAAAAGTAAGAATTAAAGACCATTTAGTTACATTTTTGAAGTAATCGAAGTCAAGGTATTTATATAATAGCCATTTGAATGATTAATTTTTGTAAAGTTCGCACGGTTATTATTAGGATATTAGCACTTCTATGATATATAATGCCTTTACAATTACGCATGAATTGCTTAACAAAAAAGAGGGGGGTTATTAAAGACTCAACTCAAAACTAGGCTCTTGTACGAACCTCATTAAGCTCTTCATTTGTAAAATATAGCCCAGTTTCATAAAAGTTAAGCGTACGCGAGAATTACTCATATATGTAATGAAATATGATTCAGTTTCTTGATACTTTTTCGCAGCTACAGACGTGAATAATAGTTTATTTTTATACAGTTTTTTGAAACTAAATATATTAGTTCCTAGTAGATCGTATTTTGATATCATTTCTTCAGCTTCGGGTCGTTTAATTTTTGATGCGATGCCAACCATGTAAGTAGAAGAGTCAATTTCAGTAAGTTTCAATCGTTTCTGAGGCGATAAAAGTCTTTCACAGAATAAATAAGCATCGGAGTTCTCTGTCAGCCAATCGTATTTTAAAGTAAGCACTTTGACGTACATATTTAAATTGAATGCAATTTGTAATTCCGGATTTTTGCTACCATGCATTAAATTTTTTACCTGTCCATTAACATCTTCTAAAGGAAAGCAGGACGTTGTCCATAAAGGGCCTAGACGACGTACAGTGGTTGGCAGATGTTGAAGGGTATAAATATTACAAGTCATATATTTTCTTCCATACAAATATCATGAATGACTTCTTCTTTACATAATAAATATATAGCCAAAACAAAAATCGGTACAGAAAAATAAAAAAAAAACAATTTTTTTGTTCGGACGCTTTCCAATACTTAAAATATAATTTGATATGTCTTGGGCGTCTTTTTATGTAAGAGTGGGGTTTTATAGACAAAAGCATATTATCCACAACATCAATTAAGTGTGTAATATTAAAGCTCTTTGCCAAAAACAGAATTAAACCACAAATCTCCCAATTCTTTTATCACACCTTTAAGAACGCAATGCATTTCGTCAATTGCTGTTGATGTTATAAAATTGGGACATATTTTTGATAAAATTTATGGCCCTTTTACACCACAAACTGGTTTATTTATACTATTAGCTAATATAGACAATTTCATTAGGCTGTCTTTTGTACGCAAACAAAGATTTTCTTTAAAGGGGTAGACTCGAGTTCTTTCAACAGTCTTGCCCTCATGTAAACAAATTTGACAACCAAAAAATTAGGCACCGGTTTCTTGTCTCCGAACCATACAGCTACTAATAAAAGATTTTCGAGTTTATATCGTACGTTATAAGGAAGTTGCAAAATCACCAAAAAACCCCAGATACTATACTTTGAAGATTTAAAAATGCGAACCACGTCCGAATACCACATTATCGAAATGTTTTATATTATAAATTAATACCATGCTTTTATTATTACTGTTGTTGTTTAAAAAATACAAAACTTTATTGATATTTTACATAAACAACAAACATTAGTTTTATTGAAAAGGAACAACATAGATAAACGCAATGTAGATGAAAGAGCGAGAGTAAAGCTTAGTCCGTGGTTCTGCTTACTTACAAGTCGAGACCTCCGCCTCAGGCGGAGCTGATGGAGGGTGAAAACCGAAGACAAATCTAGATGAGCGATTTCGTTTCCGTCTTTTAGAGGCCGCTCTGCTTGCGTCTCGTGCAGACAAGAAGGACGTCAGTCTCCGTTCAAGACCGAAGCTGAGACAGAGCCGACTGTCGAATTTGAGCTTGATGTCGGCCTTGTAACCTAAAGGTCTTAGGTTCGATTCCCGCTCCCGTGAAAAAGCCCGCACCACTGAAACTCGAATTTTTCATGTGCTTACTTTCACCGTGGTCTCGGTGGTTCGGAACCCACTTGAAACTGTAGATCCACTAGTAGGGGCGGTAGCGTCCTCCAATTATCTATAGGCTTTCGCTAACAAACAAAAATTAACTCCCTTGGAGTATAAACACGTTCATGATATGGCATATCGGCGTCTCAGTTAAGAACCACGGCCACTAAAATACTACTACTACTGTATATGTTCGATGAGAAAATTCAAACAGGTGTTTCTTTCGATTTGATCATTTTATTATCTAAAATTTCTCTTAAAAAGTACTGAATATTATCATTTAAATTAGAAATAGGAAGAAAGTCACCTATACGGCCTCTGTAGAAATTGGTATTAATCATCGGTAAGAAACTTTATATGTAATTCAATAATTCAATATTCAAGTGTTATCAAAATTGTCAAGTGATAATGATCAGTATTAATGAGTACCTGTGTTGGATATAAATTTAATAAAATTTCCAATTCCTTATATAAACTCTTTTATTTGAAACCTACAAGTTAATTTATTTATAGTATTTATTGATTTTTATAATATGAGAATAACAAAGTTACATTTTCGTAATAATTTTATCCTTAACATTTTACTTTTACCTTTACGAGGTCATTTTACCTTTATTTATGAATTTTCCTCAGAAATGATAATTTTACATCACACAATATTCTATTCACTTTTCTTCAGCGAAATTTACCATCATGCGGTAAAAGTACATTGCCAAACGGTGCAAATAGTAAAGTCCTTTGTTCAACGAAGTACTTATACCAAAATTTCTTTACAGTGTACGCTTGCTGTGTAAATTAATTATTAATCAATAAGAGGAAAGATGCGAAGTATCTTGTTAAGTTGCGACATATGAAAATTTAGTTCTATAGATATATCTGGAGATACACCTTAGCTTTTAGTTTTCTCCTGGGACTCTGTAAGGTGTATGACCTTGCGTTTAGAAGAGGGTATACTAAGCAGAAAAAGATAGAAAGACACAAAATATACACGTGCAATATTTATGAAATGAATGTAAGAGATTCAAACAGCATTTCTTTATTATTCCTATAGATTTTTTACCTCCAGCTTTCTACTATAACTCTCTAATAAACTTTGAAAATAAAATTGTCACTTTTCGTTATGGTTTTATTTCTGTTTCTATTAAAATCATCAATTTAATTTTTTCTGTTAACAATTGTACATATGATTATACAAGGTATTAAATGAGTATGCGCATATGCAGTAGAGTTTAGGCAAAAATCCAGATACGACTAATGATAACTGGAACCCTCTTTTATTTGGTATTATCTTAAAAAAAATCATGGATTTGTTGTGCAGCCAATCTATTCAAATTTGGCGTACTTTATCACTAATAAATCTTAATAACATAAAAACTGTGTATCGAATTTCGTTTTCGATACAAAAATTTTCTCAAAACTAGATTTCATTTTACTGATTGCACAAATTCAATAAAAGATTATAATGTATTAAGATCTTTTTTAAATTTAAAATTAAATGATTAAAAGGAATTCCTGTAATCATCTGTAATTCTAGGGTGTCACATCGTCTTAATTATGTACAAAAAATATAATTTTTTCTGACTTATACTAATTAAGAATTTGTAGTTTGTGAATTATTTTTGTTATCATTAGTATATAATTTGGAATGTTCATTTAAATTAATACGTTCTTTACTAATTAGTTTTGTTCTAAATATTAAGAAAGTCAATTGTATACGATTATTGTAGTTCTGTTGTATAACAGTTATAAACATTCCTTATTAAACTTTACTGCTTTATAGTCTTCACTGCTTTATTCCTTTAATGCTCAAATTTTTGAAAAACAAATTATTTATCATCATATTGTCTGTATTTTTTACTCAACAATAAATTTTTTTTATAACACGCTTCTTGTATTAACAGAAAAATATTAAATTGAGCATTAAAGTATTAGAAAAATTACTTTACAATGAATAAAATTCTTCATCTGATGTTATTCCATTCACCCAGTTTTCACGCATCATTCGCACCGCTCATGTTGTTTCATCATCAAGACATTCTGAAGACAACGAAGGTAAGCATGATCGCGAGCGCAATCGATGGCAAAATCGATGCTGCTGAAGACGGAGCTGGTGTCACCGGCTGCCCATCCCTGTCAAACCTACGCCCGTAGATGCCAAAAGTGGCGACGTCGCGCCTCGGCCGCACCAGCGACATAAGCACGAGGCTGGAGTTGCGCGGACCGCTAACAACATAGACGAAATCGTTGCCCAAAGGTTGGCCACCTCCGCTGTTGCTTAGAGTCGTTGGCTCATAGAAGACACGTTGGTTTAAGTCAGCACGTCGTGTGATTATCAGAGAATCGAAGCTCGTCGGGGCGACTACATCGCTACCTGGTGAATAAATGCCGCCACAGTCACCGATCGCATCGCCCGCGCACGATACCAAGGCGCATACCTCTAGGCCAGCCGTCGATTGACTACGGTCCCCACGCACACCATTGAACACCACTAGGCGGTATCTACAACAAGCAAAGTTCAAGTGTCAAAAACCTATATTTCGTGTATTTTACTTGGAAATTGGGTCCATTTAGTATAGGATTACGATGACATTATGATAATCTAGGAGACCTAGGTCTCATAAAACCTGCTGTTTTAATATATAATAATGACATAATATACACTATTATTTGATTTCAAACTACTTCATTTTAGTCAAAATAAAT
The DNA here is from genome assembly GCA_035583055.1 of Torymus tubicola. Taxonomy (NCBI): domain Eukaryota; kingdom Metazoa; phylum Arthropoda; class Insecta; order Hymenoptera; family Torymidae; genus Torymus; species Torymus tubicola. The sequence continues at coordinate 4,774 of JAWWEQ010049875.1, forward strand.
GATAGTAATGTAGTTGCTTTATTTAATTTTGTTAAAATTAGTACTTCTCTCAAATGTATAGGTTTGTACTCATTTTATAGTAGTCTTAATAACAAATCAAGGTAATATTATAATCTAAATTTTGTAATTCAAGTTTGTAAATTTAAATTCTAGTCTGCTTTAATCTAATCAAAAGTTTATTCTTTTATTTTAATTGGGCGTCGATTAATTAAATACTCTCTTATGGAAAAATGAACCAAACTTTGTTTAACTTGTTCTTTAAAATAAAATAAAATTTGTTGCGTAGCTAGTATACTAAAAAAAACCATTTCATACTTTACAATTGAACCCTCTAATTTCTTAATCTCTCAATGCTAAACTCTTTTTTAAATAATAGAAATATACTTTATCATATTAAAAATTAAGTTCTCTGATATTTTTTTATAACTTCAACACGTGTACTAATTAATAAAACTATAAATTTCTTACGTAAGCTATACTATTAAAAAGTATTGCTTTCTCGAGATAATGGTTTATGGTAAAGCACTCAAATAAACCAAGTATCAAGAAAACTTTTCACAGTTTGAGTATATACGTCAACAAATTGAGCCATCGGAGTTTTGTGTTAATGTCAAGAATTTATAAGTTTTTCAAGTATTATTATTTTTATTATACTATTTTATACGATCAATGAAAGTTATAATTCTCAGAAAATTTTTACAACTCTCTAAAGTTCAAGTGATTTACTGCAAAAACAAGTTTATTATTGATAACCATTAATGGTCTATAATTTTTTATCATGAAAGGCATTCAAATTTTTCATTCTTGAGTAAATAACTTGGAATATAATAGTTATTAAATACAAATTTACAGATAGTTATCTGCAAAACTTTATTATAACGCTCAAAATTAAAAAAATTAACTTATTTTGCTTCTTAATAAAATTGAGCACAACTAACCTTGGAAACATGTTGCACTTTACAATAACATTATTACGTATCATCCATATTACTAGTTCGAAAATAATTCGCATTTGAAGATTTTACGTGCAGACAAATGAAAAGGAAAATAAAAATAATGCAGAACACAAGAAAATATTAACTCTCACCTGTACTGCTTAGCACCCGGTTTAGCCGCGAGCTCCTTATCATAGCTCGTTTCCACGTGAAAGTCGCAGCAGAGGCCATTATTGCATAGGGTCGTGATGTGCGAGCCCTGACTAGGATCCATGAGAACACTCGTGTAGGGCCGCAGATCTTCACGGTAGAACGGCTCAGCTACGACGAAGCTGGAGTTGCTGGGCGGTACCGCGACCGTCGGTACTTCCGCCTGCTTGAACACGTGGACGGTCGACTTACCGGCGTTCACGTCCTCGACGCGTTTGCGTCGGTTTAATTTCGGCACCTCTGCTACCACCAGTGCGTTCGATGTCTGGTGCGGATTGTAGATCCTGATTGGGCCGCTCTTACCCGCGTAAATGCCACTGCCTATAGATATCCACAGGAAACGAAAGAAAATTAATGTAAATGGGCTACATGCGATTTCGTTTGTATAATTATCATACTATGCTGATTTTATAACTAGAGAATTACTCTACGGTAAACTTTTGGATGGATTTTCTTAAATATAGAGGAAGGTGGGGTACGGCGAGGTAGGCGAGTCAATTTGGTACCTCTATATTTAAATGGATAATAAATAGTTCGAGTTAAATTTATATATAAATCGAAGAAAATTACTTTCAGTTTTTTCCTTATTCAAAATTTATATGAAAAAATCACTTTAATTAATATGATGAAAAGGAAGTTTAAAATAATAATAAAAGGCTGGCCTCATTTTTCACTCATTTTGCAGAACGTAAAAAAGGACAGATCTGTTTAAAATAAAGTATTATTTTATAGTTCAGACGTTGACCTTTGAGGCGCCATCTCATTTTTTATCTAATACTGTGTTACTCAAACTATAAAGTTAAAAAAAGGGATTTTACTATGTATAATTTTAAAACATATCATATCTCCGATTATATGTGAAATACTTTTTAATTTAATTATTTAAGATTATTTTCTTTAAATTGTAATATAAAAAAAATTCATAAAAACCCGAGCCTCTCGTGACCCATATGATATCACATGCCCTGATAGTGGAGCACGCAGAAAATTTTTGACACAATTTACTCTTTAATTCATCTAAATAAAGGCGTTTCAAAAAAATAGATTTCGATATACGTGACCAAAAAGAGTCATCATTGCACGAGAATGACCCACTTCGCACATTTATATCGAAAATAACTATTACCTTGCATTTCGATTCTTGATGTAATTTTCTAACATTTAGCGTTTTAAATTTTTTCACTTTCTATAACACAGCTAGGTCCACAAAAAAAGTATGATGTGCCAGAGACCAGACCAGTTTTACAATACGTTTTCGAGCCCGCTGAATCAGAATCTGAAGTCAGAATATTCGTAGCACGTCAGGTTTTTTTTCAGAATTCAGCCAAAATGCTAAAATATTCAGGTATTTCATATAAGTAGATTATACAAGTATGATTTTTTTGAAAATACAGAACTCTCATACGTCGCAGTTTAGGATACAGAACCTACATGTTTTTTAGCTCGATGAATCTGAATCTGATGTTAGAAACATCAGATCAGGTCAGATTTGTTCAGAATTCAGAAAAAAATGTTGAAAAATTCGTTTTGAACTGCGACATAAAAGTTTCGTATTTTCAAAAAACTTATATACTATATTATGGGAAATACCCGTACTTTTCATCATTTTGACTGAATTCTGAAAAAATATGACCTGATCTGATGTTTTTGACATCAGATTCTGATTCAACGAACTCAAAAACATGCAGTTTATATGTTCTAAACTGCCACATATGAGAGTTTTGGATTTTCAAAAAATCATATAGTTTAATGTACGAAATACCTGAATTTTTCAGCATTTTCGCTGAATTCTGAAAAAACCTTACGTGCTACAAATATTCTGACTTCAGATTCGGATTCAGCAGGCTCGAAAACATGTAGTAAAGGTTGTCTGGTCTTCGGCACATCATACTTATTTTTTGTCGGCCTGTGTAATTTTCATACAATTTTACGTTGAAGTTAGGGTATCACTACAGTCTCGCCTTCCCTTACTAACGAAGTTTAAATCAAGCTTAATAAGTCATACACAGAATTAAAAAATAAAATGGAAAACCTGTGTAAAAAAAAAAGTTTGGCAAAAGACTTGCCAAAGTCTGGCATAAATCTAACAAAAGTCTGGCAAAAGTCTAACAAAAGTCTGACAAAAGTCTGACAAAATCTGGCAAAAGTCTGACAAAAGTCTAGTGAAAGTTTGGTGAAAGTACAGCAAAAGTCTGGCAAAAGTTTAGTTAATCATTTTTGTCGCTTTTACTTCTTCAATGAAGAAGTTTTATAAAGATCTAGAAATATTCTGAGATAGAACATCTCTAATCACATTTTTTGTAAATAAAATCGTAAAAAGTTTTAGATTTTGTGAAAATTTTTTTCGTTTCTGTATGAGTTTGAGAGTCTATGTATAAAATATACCCCTGGTCGAAATGTTAATCAACTATTGAGTATTGTTTGACTAAGTTACAAAATTACTAATTTATTTATTATTCAGTATTCGATTTTCGCCGGATTTTTTTCACAAGGGGAATTATTTGGAATTGTAATTATTTTCTTATTTAACGATTTTTTTGCGTAATTTAGGTAGTATAAAGTAAAGTACCTTTAAGAAAGATACTAAAAATCAGTTTTTACATATTATTACACAATATTGCGTGTTTGAGTACGTTGTAAGAACGTGCGTGTACGCGCGCCTGTGTGCATATGTATCGACATGCACGCTCGCGTGTATGTATGTGTGCATATGTGTGCGAGTGTGTGATTGTATCTTTTATTTATGCACACAATTATATTAATACTTAATATAGATAATATTTTATTTAATTATACAAATGAATTTGTAACTTTGTATTTGTTATTTTTTATGTTTTTAAGCAACTTTTTTACATCCCTTTCATGACTTACTAAATATTTAGTTAAAGTTATTTCCATTCAAATAAAAAAAAATTGAATAAGGAAATACTAATTCACACGTTAATAGTCGCAATTTTCACGATTGTACTACGAATTAGAAACAATAAGAAATTATCATTTAATAATAGAGTTTTAATAATTTTCCTTTACATAACGAATGCATCTAATTGTGGATATCGTTGGAAAATCCAAATAACGTACTAGCATATATGAAGGTAGTGAGACATTCTAATCTTTACGATATCGTAATAAACTCGATTATATTAATAATTTACCAATATGGTGTAAGATTGTATGTTAAAAAATATCGTATTGATCTCGTTATTCTAATTATTGATTTTATTATTACTTTGTACCCTGTTATCAATTTTATTTCAACATACATGGTCATTAATACACTATATTTATTAAAAAGAAAATAACATATTCTCATTATACATAATGAGAAATCTCTCGAAAGCAAAATAGTGTAATTCAAAACTTTGGCATAAAAAATTTCATAAACTATAATGTAACTATACAACAATAGTCAACTATGAAAAAATCATTTTGAAATACTAAACAGCATCCGCATCAACATACGAAAAAATATTTTTTTAATAGACTTACCGCCACCGGACACGACCGCGTCGCTGTAATCGGAGGCCAGCAAATTGACGTCGGCGCTATACGCCCAGGCAGCCTGTTTCTGCACTGCACCGAGGAAAGGCATTTCGTCCAACCAGTGGGTCGTGTAGACGACGTCCGTGACGTTGGGATTTTTGGCAAAGTGCATCGCTGGTTTCTCGTACAGTATATCGAAGCAAATAAACTGGCCGAAAGTGACGCCGAAGTCAGTAGTGAAGGTCGAGATTTCAGGCGCAGCGGTGACGTTGACACCAGGCTCCTTGAACAGATTGAACTTGCGGTAGCGCGCGACCACGCGGCCCTTACGATCAAACACGATGTTCGTGTTGTACAGCAGAAAACCGTCGCGCGCGCAATTCGGCTTCGGGCAGTCAACCTTCTCGTAGTGGTTCACCACGACGTACATCTTGTACTCGCGCGCTGCGCATGACATGCTCTGGAGCGACTAGAAACGAAAGAAAGGGTTCTATTTTTGGTTTTGTTTTTTTTTAATACGGATTATCTCTTTGGAAGAACATTATTTATTGATTAATTTATTATGAATAATGTTCATTTTATTAATTCTGTCAAAAGTCCGATACCAGAATGAGCGAACAGTGATTGTATGGCCATAGATTGAAGTATTTATTTACAGTAAACCCCGTGACTTATAGCTGTTAAACTGTGGGGCTTCAAAATTGCAACAAATGAATATTTCTTTACTACTAATCTACATGAATTAATAATTAATAATTGTGTGTATTAATACGTGGAAAACAATATATACATCTACCCGGAAAACAATATATACATCTTTGTATGATAATTAAAGAATAAAATAAAATATACGTTATAATAAATATCATAATATTCTATTAAAGGTCAAATTATTAAAAAAAAAAATTATTTTTAAAAATGATTATTATTGAAAACCAGGTTTGAATGATAAATTCTTAAGAAAAGTTATATAAATATTTTGATTTATTGATTAAATAAGCATACAAAATGCGACATTCATTTTATCATATTATGCTGATCTTTTTGAAAATATCAAAATAAATATTTTTAGTCCCACTGCGTCCTGACAATTATCCATTTTACATGAAATAATTTTGATGATATTTCGAATATTTTTAAAAAAGCGTTGAAAATTGTAGTAAGTAATTGAAATTCTCGGGCACCTATTTCAATGTATATCATCGCGCGGTCGTTCTTAAGGCTCTTTCTATACTTGCCTTCGGAGCACTCCCGCGCTCCTTGATATGTATTTTCAAATACTTATTATTATTTGAAAAAAAACATTCTACAAATACGCATAATTGTATCAAGTATAATGTGAGAACATCTTGTAGTAAAAAGACTGTACCAAGTTGTTAATTTATGAAACTAAAATTAGAATAACAAAAATTTCTAAAATATTTTAATTACCTCTTAAGGTTTAAAGACCGGAAGACAGATAATTAAACCAGGTCCCCGATCTCCTTATCTTTTTACAAATTTGAATTTGCAAGGACGTCATTTGATTTTCAGAAAACAGACTTTGGTTTAATTTTGTGAGGTGATTTTTGTTAACAAAAACTGAAGTCATGTGCTACGAACGCAGGTGTAACAAAATAGCAGATATTCAACGTAAGGAGAGACATGGTTCATTAGAATATATGTGTGATAGATATTTACATTGATATTTTTTTCATTATCCGTTTCCTGAAGGTAAAATGATCCCGTTGTCAGTAAAAATACTATTATAGTATCTCAAAATGATGTATATTTGATTACAATAAAAAATGTTGTAATATAATTTTAATAAAAAAATAATAAGCAAAATGTTTACAAAATATGAGACAATTCAATTATTCTACAGTTTTTGATAAATATTTTTATAAATTTATTCCCTTAACTGATGCTAAACAGAAATCATGAACCCAAGTTTTCTTTATAAAATTTATGTTTTTAATCTAAGGATAAAAAGATATCAAAAAGTGAATGATCAAAAAGCCAATATTAGATTGTTTAATTTACAGCTGATACGTTACTTTGATGCGATAATTAGTATACAGATAGATTTGTATAAATTTATTTGTAGAGACATTAATAACTTCACAGAATTTTTTGTTGCGAATTTCTACAAAAATTGTTAAGCTCTACTTTGTATCGCGTAATATTTACGATTGCTTATAACCGATCTATCCCCGTGATATTTCCGTCGCTTTTAGATAAGCTTCGTACGCCGACGCGAGTGCTCGTACCTTGCTCCGAAATCTCTCCCCTCGGTGAACTTTTGTAACGGTCTTGGAACTTTAAATAAATTCAAACAATAGTTTTTCCTATAACTGTGTGTGTTCGAAGTTATTCCCTGCTAATCTCAACTCAAACATCACGAATAATTTACAGTTAATCGCAATTAACAACAATAAACGAATAAACGAACGAACGAGTAAATCGAAGTTGAGAATGAGAACTACGATTTTGTTATTGTCGGTGCAGGCGCTGCAGGATGTGCTCTTGCCAATAGATTAAGTGAAATTGGAAAATGAAAGGTAGGTTGTAATATAGGTATTAGTATAGGGTTTTTGAATAAATATTGAAATCATAAATCTATATTTTAAATTTATAATTTTGCAATAAGTTATAGTATAAAATCTCGATACTTTAAACAAATTTTTTTTCTGAATAGTGATTTATTTCTAATTTTTTATTCAAATATTTTCTATAGTGTTTTTCGAATCGTTATAAATTTTTATCAAATATTTTTCTTGTAATTCTATACGACGAAAAGTTAGTTTGTTATTTCAATAATTTGCACAAACTTCATAAAGTATTAATATAATAAAATCATACAAGATCTTAGACATTCGTATATAATAAAAAATATAATAATTTTTATGTAAAATTTATATTATAGATTTTATGCTAGATTTTGAATAGAAATTCTATGTGAAGTTGTACAGGGAAAGTAACGTAGCATAGTACTTTCATGTGTTTTTTTGACTAATATAATAAACGTTTTTAAGTAAGGCCTCATATCAGATCGTGCAGAAAGTCTTCAAGGGTTTTTAGTACAATACTATATATGAAAGCTGTTACAGTATCGTACGTGCTGACATGATACAAGAGAATATCTGATACCTACATATTTATATATAAATATATATAATAAGTTAATTCCTTTTTTAAGACCCTCCGCGCCGTTTACAGTTAGTTAGCATTTCGAATTACGCGCCAAAACGATGGCTGG
>JAWWEQ010049876.1:0-12633 GCA_035583055.1 Torymus tubicola
TATACGATGTATACATTTGGATACTCAAAATGTAAACACAGTATATCTATACATATGGAAGTTTTCTAACAGTGTATACTAAGGGTAAAAATAATAATTAATTGAATAAAACCAATGATAAAACAAGAATGTCGATAAGTATGGAATTGCAGCTTTAGGGCAGAGAAGCCCTAAAGCTGCAATTCAACTAAAAGAATTTTTAATCGACCATAATGTTGATATCAGGCTAATCTCCGAAATTTACTTTACGCAAAAAATTACTTAAAAATTCCACAGTACTCTATTTATGAAACCAACCATCCAGATGGAAAAGCACATGGAGGAATAGCAATAACAATCAAATCAAATATTAAACACTATGAAAATGAAAACATTTCTAATGATTATCTGTACGCAACTGGGGTGACCATTGAAGATAACAAAGGACCGATTACAATATCTGCAGTATTATACTGTCAACCCAAATGCACTATCAAAACAGAATCATTTCGGAAATTTTTCCGAGGCTTAGGGCACCGTTTTATCGCTGCAAGTGATTATAATGCTAAGTATCTATATGGTGGGGATCACGAGCAACAACTCCTTCTCCTCGAGGTAGATATGAGACCATGCAGTATGAAAAACTAATTCCAATTTCAACAGGAGAACCTACCTACTGGCCTTCGGACAAAAATAAAACACCAGACCCGATTGATTTCGCAATTGTAAAAGAAATTAATCAGGAACACTTTACTGCCATCTCGTGTTTTGATCTCTCTTCAGACCACTCTCCGATTATTGTTTTATTTAAAAAAAAATCAAGTTATCTTAGTAATAAAAAAACTGTTTGGGTAAAGTTTAAGGAATACATAAAAAACGATTTATCATGTAACCCTTCATTAAGGTCAGCAGAAGAATTAGACAAAGCAGTTGAAGACTTTAATATTCTACTACACAGGGCAGCCAAGGAAGCAACCCCGCGATACACACAGTTAAGAAAGGTATTTTTAAGCTCAAATATCTTCAGTAGAAATGAACCGATTTTTTTTGGCAACGAACTCGGTTCGAAGATATAAAAAAGCTATCTCTGTGCCAAATTTCAAGACGATTGGATAATTTTTGCACTTATTATCGTGCGACAACGAAAACTAAAATTTTTTCTAAAATAATTTTTTTATAAAAAACAAATGAAGATAATCACTTGAAATTTTAGCCGTATATTTCCCCAAATAAGTGTAATAAGTGGTTAAAATTTCAAGTCAATAAATAAAAAAATTATTTAGAAAAAAAATAAAGAAGTTTAAGCCATATTTTCTTTAATAACAAATGACAGACTAAAGATAATTAAACTTTGAAAAAAAAAGAAATTCTAGGTAATCTGACGACCTTTAAATAAAAATTGATTAAATTAAGTAATATCTACCATAACATATTTAAAAATCAAAAAAATGAAAAATTCAAAATCGTTTTTTGGTTATAAAACAAAAGAAAAACGAAAAAATGAAAAAATAGGTTATACTATCTCTATTCTCCTTCGAGACGAAGAGAATAATCTTTACCCGATGTAAATCCGTCAATTTGTTCAAAAGTTATACCCGACACACACACATACAAACGAAAATTTTTTTGCTGAGAAACGACGGATTTTCGTGCCAAAGTCTTAAAACATGTTTTTAAACATTTTTTGTTTAAAAAATTTTTTTATCATTACAAAGCTTCCTCTTTAAGGAAGCAATTTATGGAAAGTATAATACTCATTTGTATTCTTACAATTTCAGTTATAAAAAATATAATATTAATTTTCTACAAACTTACAAAATGTAATATAAATACATTGACAATTGCCGTATAATATAAAACTAAAACTAATAATACTTATTGGCAATTTAAGGGGGTGCCATTGCCTATCATTACCGACTAAGCAATTGACACAGTTACAAGCTTATTCAAAACAAAAGATGTAGAAGCATTCTGCTTTAGAATCTAATCAATTTAAAAATATAATTTCTCTTGCTGTACCATGTTTAGATCTTATACTTCAATAAATTTTTGGCTTAATCAAAAATTCTCAATCTTGTTTCATTACACAATTCCTCATGAATACTTGTATTTCCCTGTTGAAAATATCCACACGGATTTCCACGTGGATTACACAGGCCCACAACAAAAAGGTTCTCTGTACTTTTGACCAAACCAATTTTTTTCTACATATTTTTCGATGCTGAATCCGAAGCTCCAGTCAAAATATAGTTTTCCGCAGCGTTTTTTTACGCTGTAACTTTCTTAAATATTTCAAGGAAGATTCAAATCTAGTTTACTGGATAGATGCGAAAGGACTAATCGATGAATTTAATGAAAATGCAAAGCAGTACTTCTTCACATCACAAACAAGTACGCTCCTATACCAATAGCACATTCAACAGTGCTGAAAAAATAGTATTCTAATCTTGAATTCGTTTTGACGAAAATAAAATACGAGGAACATAAATGGCAAATATGTGGAGATTTGAAAATTCTATCTATGATACTTGGACAACAATCTGGATTCACAAAGTATGCATGTTATTTGTGTACGTTTGATAGCAGAGATAGAGCAAATCACTACAAAAAGAAAATTTGGCCATTTAGAGAATCGTTTGAGTCTGGAAAACAGAATATTAAAAATAAACCACTCGTTGATCCATCCAAAATTTTGATACCTCCTCATCATATAAAGCTTGGATTGATAAAACAATTTGTCAAGGCCTTGGACAAGGACGGACAATGTTTTGAATATTTGGGCAAAGTATTTAATAAGAAATCAGATGCTAAATTAAGAGAAGGCATTTTTGATGGTCCTGAAATTCTTACTTTATTTAGAGATGAAAACTTTGACAAAACTATGAGTGATGTCGAGAAAACAGCATGGTCATGTTTTAAAGAGGTATCAACAAAATTTTTGGGTAATACAAAAGATGTAAATTACATAGATATTGTGAAAAGAATGGTACGTAATTTCGAAAAATTGGCCTGCCTAATGAACTTAAAACTTCATTTACTTGATTCACATGTTGATAATTTCCAGAAAATAACGGGGACTTCAGTGAAGAGCAAGGTGAAAGGATTCACCAAGACTTGAAAGAATTTGAACGCAGATTTCGAGGACGATGGGGCATAAATATGTTGGCAGATTACTGCTCGATGATGAAAAGAGAAATAATCTTAAAAAGGGGGAGAAAACATGTCAGAAACCCTCTACATTGGTTATTCGAAGAAAAACGCATGCGTAAACGAAAACCAATTTAAAATGTCATACCGCTAAGGCTGAAACTTCTGCTGACGACATGATTTTTAGAAACATCGATTAATTTATCCCACTCGCTGTCCGCTAGCGCCCCCTGGGAGCATTATTTTATAAATCTGACATCAAATTCGTGATCAGTGACCTCGAAAACGCCCGAGGTAGTATTTGTAATTCCGACTCACTTTTTCCAAGGTTAGAATTAAATTTTAAACGTGTTTTATTAAGTTTAGAAAGATGTTTGGCTTTTTCTGATCCGTTAGCTTATTCAAAGCCGTACGAAGGGTTGAAATTTCGGGAAAAAAATATTCAAACAATGGTTTTCGATGTATTTTGATGCGTAGAATTCAATTCTGAAGTCAATTTAATCGCAACTCTCTTTATTTTTTTTTTAATTTAAAAAAAACCTGAGAAAACCCGATAAAATGAGAGTTTTTTGCATAAACGTAAAAAAAACGCTGCAGAAGACTATATTTTAACTGCAGATTCGGATTCATCATCGAAAAATACGTAGGAAAAAATTGGTCTGGTCAAAAGTACAGAGAACTTTTTTTTTGTGGGCCTGTGTAATCCATGTGGAAATCCGTGTGGATATTTTCAACAGGGAAATACAAGTATTCATGAGGAATTGTGTAATGAAACAAGATTGAGAATTTTTGATTAAGCCAAAAATTTATTGAAGTGTAAGATCTAAACATGGTACAGCAAGAGAAATTATATTTTTAAATTGATTAGATTCTAAAGCAGAGTGCTTCTACATCTTTTGTTTTGTATAAGCTTAAAACTGTGTCAATTGCTTACTCAGTAATGATACGGCAATGACACCCCTTTAAATTGCCAATAAGTATTATTAGTTTTAGTTTTATATTATACGACAATTGTCAATGTATTAAAGGACGCGGCAGCGTCCTGCTTGGCGAGTAGGAGCGAAGTGACGTGTGTATCGAGTATAACTTTTGAACAAATTGACCGATTATGTAATGTATAAGTTTTTTTATCCATAGGTGAGTAATATACTAATTTGCAAGAAATATAAGATATAAGACGCATCGGTTCAAAGTTAGACAATGAAATTGCAATAGATATTAATATCGTTGTTTGAAAAAAAAAGAAAAAAGTTTTATTATTGAATGTTTTAGTCTAAAATTTACTATAGATTTTAATACGCATACATCGTGATATACTACATGTTGTAATATCACAATTTTATTCATATACTGTAAGTAATAAGAAGTGTTTCAACATTCAATGAAGTTATATATGCTTTCTTTGAGAGATTTTAAATGCGATAAAACATTATATTACCTAAAAATGATTCGAGCAAAATTTTTTTGAATTTATTATGATTGGTACTGAAAATGAATTTCTGCATTCCGAGAAAAAATGCTCACTTAATTAATATGTCAATGAATATTTTTCTTTTACAATTTTAGTTTAGTTGGATGGCGGACCATACGAGAACCAACAACCAACGCCCATAGAAGGCGTAAGTCTACAGTGTGCATATACTTTTTCTATATTCGTGTCCTATCTATATTGCGTGTATTCACTTAAACTTGTGTTAGCACTTACGTCCAAAATCAACAAAAATATAATTAAGTATTTTTCCGTCGAAATGATTCCTATTAGATAAATATACTTTAAAATTGTTTCATGGACAAAATCAAATAATATGACTGATTGCAAGATAACCTCGAAGAAAACGGTTGACTGCGATGCTAGAATAATTACAAAAACTGCCTGCCATCTTACAAGGAAGGATATCGAAGTGTCTGCCACTGAATTCAATAAATCATCGTTATGCTGTAGAGGGCAACAAAGTATTAAACATACATATTACTTTATCTGCCATTAAACACTTTAAAGGGGTTAAAATCGCCCTCAAAATTCACCCTCTAAAAACAGTTTTTTCACGGTATCTTTCTTTCTATGCAAAATTTCTTATTCAAATCATTTCGATATTATGTTTTACTGAACGAAGATATTAAATACAATATTTGGATTTTCAGGAGTCGCAACCTCCATTTTTTACAAGGACAAAAATGTTTTTTTTTTACTTTTTTCTCTACGAAAATTCTAAAAATTATTAAATGTTTATAAAAATAATTTTATTCTGAAGAAAATAAGACGCTGAAGTTGGTGTATTTTAGAGTTGTACAGAAAAATGCATTTCAAGAGCGTAAACTACCCCTAGTTACTATTTTTCACTTTTTTTTGAAAAATTATTCGTACTGAAAAATAAAATAAATTTATTTATATGTGTTAAATCAAAAGAAATTTTACATTTTATTATAAACACAAATATAGCGGTTATCGTATTATGGGGGTTAAACTACAGCCTCAGCATATTTTGTTCATATGTAGCAAAGATTCAAGTGTCAATAGTCGATTTCGATAAAATTTTACTTCTTTATAGAGGGCAAAAAAATAAAAGCCATGTATATTTTTTTATCCGCGGAAAAACATTTTGAGGGGGAATGAGCACCCCTGAAATTTACCTTCCAAAAGTTTCTTCAGAATTGCTCATTCACTGCTGTTTTTGGAAGTGAACTTTGGTGGTAATTTTAACCCCTCCAAAGTGTTTTTTTCACAAAAATAAAACATACATTACTGACACTTTGATCGTTGCTACATATGAACAATCCATGTCGGGGTAGTTTAACCCCAAAAATCCGATAACTGCTATATTTGTGTTTATAATTAAATGTAAAATTTATTTTAACTTAACACATGTAAATAAACTTAATTTGGTTTTGTCTACAAATAATTTTTCGAAAAAATGTGAAAAATTGTAACTAGGGGTAATTTTTGGAAGTGAAATTTGGTGATAATATTAACCCCTCGTAAGTGGTTTTTTTAACCGAAAAAAAATATACATTATTGACACCACTTTGATCGTTGCTACATACAAACAATCTATGTCGGGGTAGTTTGGCCCCAAAAATACGATAACCGCTATATTTGTGTTTATAATCAAATATAAAACTTATTTTGATTTAACACAAGTAAATAAACTTACTTTAATTTTATCTACAAATAATTTTTCCAAAAAAATGTGAATAATTCTAACTAGCGGTAGTTTACGCTCTTGAAATGCATTTTTCTGTACAACTCTGAAATGCACCAACTTCAGAGTCTTATTTTCTTCAGAATAAAATTATTTTTATAAACATTTAATAATTTCTAGAATTTTCGTAGAGAAAAAAGTAAAAAAAAAACATTTTTATCCTTGTAAAAAATGGGGATTGCGACTCCTGAAAATCCAAATGCTGTATTTAATATCGTCGTTCAGTAAAACATAATATCTAAATGGTTTGAATAAGAAATTTTGCATAGAAAGAAAGATATCGTGAAAAAACTGTTTTTGGGGGGTTAACTTTGAGGGCGATTTTAATCCCTTTAAAGTGTTTAATGGCAGATAAAATAATATGTATGTTTCATATTTTGTTGTCCTCTACAGCATAACGAAAATTTATTGAAATCGGTGGCAGAAACTTCGATACCTTTCCGTGTTAGTTGATTTACAAAAGAAAAATTTTTAACAACCTTAAGTAAAAGAATAAAATAAAGAATAAAACATCTTTAATGTATCGGATATCTGAAGAACAGTTTAAATTACTACAAGAGAAATTTAGTTCTGATTATAAAAAAATGCTTGACTGATTGTGAGAAAAAAGTAATAAATATGCAACTTACTACATAAGAGTTATCATAACTAGAGGTACATCTACAGCCTTAATCCTTCTGATAATTGTTGATTTAATAGTGGAATATATATTTAAAGAGTAACTACATGCAAGCCTCGCATGCTCGCAGCTTATATGCTAGCGCTTCAGAAACAACGGTCGAGTGAGAGAGCGAGTCGGCCGCTGACGCTTGCTCGCCCTAATCGCGCGGTGCGCTCGGGTGGGAAGACTTACATACGTGTGTATGTATAAGTCGCGCGCTATACTTATGATCATAGCCACGTGACATATAACATTTATATTTTCAACACGCCTCCTTAAATTTATATTGTTTGCATTTTACATAAGTAGCTTGAGTTTGAAAATTTCGCCTCAACTTGAAGTTTTATAATTGAACTTCACACCTTTTTTATAAATGAACTTAGGGTTTTCAGTTGTGAACTTACATTTTGTTCTACATTTTATTTTATATTTAACATTTCTCGGAATTTTACAAACTTTTCTTTACTTAGCGCTTTGGTAAATATATCTGCTACATTGTCATTAGAATCAACTTTAATAATTTGAATTTCTTTATCTCTCACACTTTCATGTACAAAGTGGTAGTGTATTTCAATATGTTTAGAGTTTTTCGTAAAGTTTCCATAATTTGCAATGTTTATCGACCTCAATTTGTCTTCATAAATTTGTATTGAATCATTCAAATTGATTTTAAACACTTTCATCAATTCTTTGATAAATTTTAATTGTGTCACTACTTCGGATAGGGCAACATATTCTGCATATGTTGACGCTTTTGTTACTGTTTTTTGTTTACGTGATTTCCAGTCAATTACGTTACGAAAAACTCTAATTGCATAACCTGTCGTCGACTTTCTATCAATAGTATCACCAGCCCAATTAGCATCAACAAAACAATCTACTGTAACAGTTCTGGAATCTACTTAAATAATTTACGCTGTAACTTATGTCTGGTCTTGTATTTGAACTTACATATTGTTATATGTGTTCGTCTACCATCATAGAACATAAGAATAAAAGCGTTGCTAAGAGACTAGTTTTGTTGTTCTCGATTCGAATAAGTTCAGTTGATTCGAGACCTTGTTATTGATTACATGTGTTTATGATTTTAATAAATTTATGTTATTCTTTATAGTAATAGTTGTTATTATTATTGTATGTGTGTGAACGTAACAATATAATAAAGCACCTATTAAGTTACGATATAATATGTTTGATTCACATTCTTCAGATCTTTCTAATTTTAAGTTTGTCTCCATAGTGATTCTATGTACTTTGTTTGATTGTAATCAATTTCAATTCCAAGGTATTCTTTGATTTTACCTCAATCTTTCATTCTGAATTTATTTGATAATGATTTTTTTTGATCTTCGAATTTCTTTTTCATTTTTACTACAAATTAATAAATCATCGACATACATAAGGACGTAAACAATATTATCACCTTCTCCCTTTACATATAAGCATAATTCAATATTATTTTTCTCGAAACCTAAACTTGTCATAAATTCATCGAAGCATTCATACCAATCTCTTGGACTTTCGCTTAATCCATATAATGCATTGAACAACTTAAATACTTTACCAGTTCCATCATCATAACCTTCCGGTTGAATGACATATACTTTCTAGTTAACTTTACCATTTAAAAATGCATTCTACATCCATTTGTTCAATTTTTAAACTATTTTAACAACAGTAAGATAATAAAATTTTTAATATTTGAGTTTTAGCTACTGGGGAATATATGTCATCAAATACATCCTTTTGCTAGAAGCCTCTTACAACTAACCTCGCTTTAAACTTATTATTTGACTTTTTCGTGTATACTCATTTTACATCAAGTATCTTTTTACCTTTTACTTTATTAACTAATTTCCAGGTATTGTTTTTATTTATACACTCAATTTCATTATTCATTGCTTTCTGCCATTCTTTTTTATTTACACTTCTCATCGCATCCTTAAATTTACAAGGCGTATTCGCATCGATGTAGTTTACATAAATAGAATATAATGCAGGATTTCCGTATCTATATTTACAGGACTTTTTGTTCGAGTGGATTTTCTCGGAACTTCCAAGTTATCCGAAGATGTACCTTGGAAGTTTGTTAGATTTTCATTTTGTATATTTTCATAACATTATCAGTATTTTCAGACTTATTTTCATATTCTAAATTAACACTTATAATTTCATCATCCTGTTTTCCTAAACAAATTAATTTTACATTTTCCTTGACTACTTGTACGTGTCTAGTGTTAATGACTCTATTATTTACTAACACTCCGTAACCTGTTTCAGTATATTCCACTAATACACCTAATTCGGCTTTATTAGGCCATTTACTTTGCCTTAAAACTTCTGGTACCCTTACAATGACTCTACTCCCATAAATTTTTAAATGCTCTATGTAAGGTTTTTTACCGAAGAATATTTCAAAAGGAGTTTTATTTTCCTGTGTATTTGCAATAGTTCGATTTTTTAAATAAGCTACTGACTTCATAATTTCGGGCCAGTACTTTCTATGTATATTTGCTTCTTTCAATAAACATCTACCAATATCCTTTGCAGATTTGTTATATTTTTCTGCTACTCCGTTTAATTCGTGGACGTAGGGAAGACATGGTGATAATTCTATTCCTTTATCTCTAATAAAATCATAAATTTCTTTGTTTAAATACTCTCTACCATTATCACAACGTAATTTCTTTATTTTTTTTATTAAATTTATTTGCAACTAAATTAAAAAATTCTTGAAGGCAATTGACAGTCTCTGATTTATTTTTAATACAAAAAATTCTAGGGAATTTACTGTAATCGTCTATGAACGTGAGAAAATATTTTTCACCTCCATAACCTGTGGTACTATGTGGACCATATAAATCTGTATGTATTAATTCTAATATTTCTTTTGTTATTGATCTATTATTCTCGAACGGTACATTTGCCATTTTACTTTCGATACAGTTCGCACACTATATGTCAATATTTTCAAGTTTGTCTGGTAGACCTTCGACTAACTTACTGTTTACTAATTTATTCAAATATTGAAAGTTTACATGCCCAAGTGCTCTATGCCATTTCTCTTTATCCGTTAATTTTACGGAATTTACTTTCATATTTTTATTTTCCATATTTAAAACTAAGCTTTTAATATAATACAAGTTATCTATTTTATTTGCAACAGCTACTAACTCTCTAGAGTTATTATATATTTTTGCGCTATTGTTTCTTGATATTATTGTACAACTTTCTGTTATTTTTGAAACACTTAGTAAATTCTGTTTAAACCCTTCAACAGATTAAACATTTTTGAAATCAATTTGTTTTTGATCATAATAATTTTTAACTACAATCTTTATGTTTCCTAATTTAGTGGTTTTTAAGTTTTCGCCATCTGGTAATTTAACATCAATTGGAACTCTCAAATTTATATATTTATCAAAGGAATTATCGCTTTTTACAATGTGATCAGTACAACCGCTATCTAACAACAAATTAATTTCGATTTTCAAGTTTTCCGAAGATGTATTTAAAAAATCGTGATTATACTCGTTTACCTGCGTATTACATACTGGCGCTGACCATGTCTCGGATAGACCGTTGCCTTGTTCGCTCGAAGACTGGCTGGTTTCGCCTCGTCCTCTGCCTCATCCTCTGTGAAATCTGCCTCTGTTGTTGCCTCGACCTCTACCGCTACTGTGTTGGGCTTGTGGACAGTCCTTTTGGTAATGTCCTTGTTGTCCGCAATTGTAGCATTTTCCTTTAGTTCTTGTGAAGAATATGCTGGCTCTATCTTTATTTTTCTTAATAGTCTTTGTCATATTTTTCTCTTTGATTTTTGATTTGACATAATCTACTGTCCTTTGTGCTTCTGGAATCACATCGATGAAATCTCCAATGTAATCCAGTGGCAATGCTCTGATTAAATATCTCATTTTCTCTGCTTCATTTATCGTTCCGTCTGCAGTCTTAAAATCATTCACTGTTTTCTCGAACTCAACGAATACTTCTTCTATCGGGCTGTAGTTCTCCAATTTGATTTCATCCATCTTTACTCGACATATTATTTGAAGAGCTGTAGATTGTGTTAGGTACATGCTATCGAATTTGTTAAGCATCTCAAAGACTGTCCTGCATCCTGTTAAATATTCTAACTGTTTATTTGAAACTGTACTAATTACAATGTTTCTTGCTTTCAAATCCATCTTTTTCTATTCTGGCTCCTTATCTGTGGCAGTCATTTGCCTCATGGCTTGTTCATTGCATTCCTTGTACTCTAACAACGTCATCAATCTGAATTTCCAACTTGAATAGTCTTCTCCATCAAAAATTGGTAGAGTGATGTCTTCAATTTTTGCTAATTTAGCCATTTTGATTTCTTTAAACTTTTAAGCATTTGTACGTTTCACTTTTAAGTACGATAATTTTCTTTAATTCTTTCAAAACACTTTACAAATTTGATTTCTTAATTCAATTGTCCATTCAATGTCTTTAATTTCCTCTTTAATTGTCTTTACTTCGTCTTCCATTTAACCAAACGTATAACATGTAAATCCGCTACGTGCTCTAGACTAGCACTCTGCCACGTGTTCCGACTCGAAAAAGTAATCATTTGAAATCACTTGAATTTTTTATAATTTCTACAAAACGTCTTCTCTTTTTGGTTTTTCATTACCTAGACCAAATTTCTCTTGATTTAGATATATTTATCTTGAACTTTGCCCCCCCCCCCACAAAAAAAGCTATCTACGTTTCCCGAAGGTTGCGTGAATTAGCTAAGAAAAGAAAACTTACCAAGCATCTAACCATCAAACCACGCTCTGCTACCATGTTAAAATTAAAATTCACACAGAAAAAAACCGATCAAAGGTATTGCCACCGAAAAATTCATGGAGATACCTTTTTATTGTACAAAGAAAAACCTATTCTAGTGATTTATTCTTTATTATTATAACATCATAACCTTAACTATTGTACGTATACATAATTTTATACCTTTTACACTTTTTATTAGTTACATTGCTACTTTAGAAAGTGTTTAAAAAACCATTATACATTTATATGTAGTATAGAGAATGAATTTGTCGAGAAACAAGTTCTGACAATCTGTTGTACGTACTATCTGCAATAGCTTGATATTATTAATGCAATGAATAGTTTTTATGATTATATTTTACAGCTGTGGTGTAAAATATAATCATAGTCTATTGAAGACGCAGCATAAAAACAAAATTCTTTGGAATAAACACATGAAAGATAGTAATAAGTAATTTTGAATCCACTAGTCATATAAAAAACAGGGTTTATTCATCATTTTTACATTTTTTCAAAATTTATAGCTTTTTCCTGAAACTGCAGCCCATCTTGGGACAGGCCTTATGTGAAAGGATTTATAATACAGAATCAGAACAAAGTTTGTCGAACAAAAAATATTTTGTCGAACCTCCCATTTTTTTGGATAAAGGTACACTGAAAAACAGCTCATCAGAGACTTTCAAAACGGGTCATAAAAAAATATGACTACATTCTAGAAGTAAAATGCAAACTTATTCCCAATCAATGTTCTATACAAAAAGTTTCAGAATTGTGAGTAAAAAAATGGCAAAAGTTGAGTTTTCACCAAAAATTGCAAAAAATAAGAATTTTTGATGTGCCATAACTTTT
>JAWWEQ010049877.1:0-12630 GCA_035583055.1 Torymus tubicola
AAGTGACGTACAGTCGTCGCTGCACGTCTCTGCTGGGGGTGCGTCGATGTCCGAATGGGTGCAATAAAACCCAGGTAACAAAACTCTTTGCTCATTCTGGTCAACCGAGAGCTGCGTGTGCATTTCGTTGCTAGTATATTTCCAACACTATTTATAGCCCGTCTGCGTGCCTCAAACCATCTACGTGGATCTCGTACCCCCAGGCTGCTTGGTGTTAGAACATATTGTAAATAATGTTTTACTATCTATAGCTCCCTTGTGTGCCTGACACCTTCTATGTGGATCTTGTATCCTCCGGCTATTTAGGTTTAAACGTATTTTAAATAACAGTTTATTGTTTGTAGTTCGTCTGCGTGTCTCACACCTTCTACGTGGATCTCGCATCCCTTGGCTGCTTGGGGTTTAAACGTATTATAAATAATGTTTTACTATTTATAGCCCGTCGGCGTGCCTCACGCCTTCTACGTGGATCTTGTATCCCCAGGCAATATAGGTTTAATCATTTTTTAAATAACAGTTTACTGTTTATAATCCGTTTATTAGACTTATAGATAAGTACATTAATCTAATTTACTCTCGAAAGCATCTAAGTTTATAGAGATATTAATTTTTAACTTTTATAGTTTATAACATGGTGAATTCATTTATATTAATCATTGTTTATTTAAAAAAGTGACGTCCGTTGATAGGAAGAATGTTAGTCACATTTTGAAAAGCATAAAAGTATTAGTACCTTCCGCTACCGCGCGATCTATCGTGGCATAACGTATATGTTTATAGTATGAATATGATTTCATTGATTATTGTTTAGGTGGCTTCTGCTTCGGCACTTGCGTGTAGTGTGGAGTAATGATTCCGCTCAAAGACGAGAGGCTGAGTCATATAACTCCACCCTGTTGAATGACGTCCTTGCCATTGGTTGGTTGTTGTATAATGTTGGCGCGCTTTGAGATTATATTTGTATGTTATATAAACTAGCCCAGCTAATTTTGTCAGCAATGATATTAAATTGAAATGAGAGATATGTGGAAATGAGCTTTAGATAGTTGAGATTTTTCCACTGGTACGTTGATTGTGGGCATGATGAACGTTTGTAAGGGTCTGAAGCTTCGTCGATGATCCTCGATGACAATAGGTAAAATTTCTGATTGCTTTGACTCTCCGGAATTATTATTAATTTTGTAACCTTGCATGAGTATATTTTTTCCTTGGATAATGCGTGTTCCTTGAGATAAATTTAGGTTTCTATCATTTGCAAATTTAATTAATTATAATTTTACCACCAAATAATGAATTACTCGGTATCATCAGGCGCGCTTTTCGGGCCCCATTTGTTTCTTATCATTTTTAACGGATAATATGACAACAATATTATAATATTATTGAAGATACACATTTTACATTTAACCAATTACAAATTATATAATATCATGAAACACAGAAACTACTAAATAAATGAACAATCAAAATATCATTCAAGTCTACAACATAAATGCCTTTAAGATTAAAAATAAATTGCTATATGGAGAAGGTGGATAACTAAGTGGGATTCGAGGAAAGTAAGTTAGGATATTGAGTGCAGATTTGGAATGGTAAAAATTAAATGGGTCGATAGTGCAGTGGGCTCTAGCACGGGTACGATGTGAATCAATATCATATAGTTATATGTTTTGTGACTAGGATTTCGCTTAGGCGATATTCCCATCGAGTCTAGCCTCGCAGCGCCTGCCTTGAGCGTGGCTCGTGCGTGTTTACAAACACATGTATGTATTAAGACAGCTGTGTATGTTTTGAATTTTGATGATTCGGCAACACAGTGTCTGTCTGGCCATGGGGCCACCGCGGGCGATGCATGGACGTGCACGCCTGATTGTAAACGGAGTCCTTAGGCTCCGATAGTGAGGCCGACATTCAGCCATGCTTTTATAATTGTCGGGAGTTGATATTGTATTGATTGTGAGGAATAAATAGAGTGAATAGTGATTGTGAGTTTAGCGTATGATTGTATGAATGAAATTTCCCCACCTTCCTCAGCTTAGGAGTCGGCCTCCCACTGACTACAACATTACAAATGGTGATCTTGCCAGTATTGTCGCCACGCTGAGGGAAGATATTTTGTGCTGTGCGTTGTGAAAACAAAAACGTGTGGAAGACTTGTCTAAAATCTCGAATTTGCCATGATCAGAATTTCATCGTGAGTTCGAAAATTTTCAAATTTTGAACGCTGTGAATTTATAGAGAGGTAATCATTGCTCAACGGCAATGTTTACATAGAGAGTTGATCGCGCGAGGGAAGCGTTGATCATTGTTATTGTTGTACATGCGTGCAATAGATCCAGCTGGTCTGGGTTAGGGTGTGTGCCCGTGAGTGCGAACATCGCGGTATTTATTAACTTTTATTCGTTTGGACTTCTAAATTGGTAGACTTAAATTTATGACAGCAATTTTATTCGTCGAATAATTTTTCGAATAATCGTAATAACTGGAAATAAATTTATATCTCTACGAGCGATCAATTTCGATTGATATTTTCAAAAAATTTAGTTACATGAAGGATATTTTCTTAAAATTTAACACACATTTGTGTTCTTCAGCTGCCGTTGAGCGTTTATTTTCAATAAGAGGATGTATTCTTACACCTCGATTTTTACTTTGGATCCAAAGTACTGACTCGCGAGCAAGATTTTAAACAATTATTGGAAAATTTATTCAACGAATACTTTTTCCGAATAAACCATTATTCGAAAAATTACTCGGCGACTAATTTTTGGCCTCGATTTTTCGTATAATCGCGCGAGATATTAGCGAACAATCCGAGACTGTTGCGTAAGTGATTCGTGAATTATGGTCTCGTAGAATTGAGAAACAAGGCAGACCTCACTGACCTCCAGGAGCGTGATGACAGCGCGAGCTCTAAAAGCGCCAGTCGGTCTTCCAGTCCTGAGCTGTTTCGCGAACGAGGCGCCGGAAAAGCAACTTACAGATAAGTTCCGTTCTCTACTGGTAGTGTCGGATCTGGCAGAGGGCGACGGTTCCCGGCTCGTAGGTAGCGGTGAGGCTTCTTCATGCCTCCGTCGCCATCGTACTCTTACGAGCGGCCTTCGCCGCGAGCTGCTTTCGCGGGGCCTTGCCGATAAGCTCGATTGTCTTATTTTGCTCTCGGCCAGCCGCTCGTAGGCGAGCGACGAATAGGCCACGTCGAGGGAAATTCATTGTGGCATTTCCCGCATTATTCCTCCTTCAAGCACGAACAGTTTTTGGACACATGCAGCGTATTCTCGCGCTACACATGCGTATAAAATCCCTGTTGCAAGGTTTAAGGTAAGTAAAAATAAAAAACACATTATCTCAACTACCTACGGTATTTTTTATTTGACTTTAACATTAGGAGTGCTTCAAACATTTTATCAGTTAACCTACACGTTCGAGGTGTAAGAATACATCCTCTTATTGAAAATAAACGCTCAACGGCAGCTGAAGAACACAAATGTGTGTTAAATTTTAAGAAAATATGCTTCATGTAACTAAATTTGTTGAAAATATCAATCGAAATTGATCGCTCGTTGAAATATAAATTTATATCCAGTTATTACGATTATTCGAAAAATTATTCGACGAATAAAATTTCGAATAAATAATTATTCGAAATAAGTATTCGACGAATCAAATTTCGAATAAATAATTATTCGAAAAAAGTATTCGACGAATAAATTTTCGAATATTTTTCAAAACAACTCTAAAGGGCTATTTGATACACGAAATGACTTTATAAAACCAAATTTTCTCATTATATTTAATATTCTCGAAAATAAAATTTTTATTTGAATAAAATTTTGCGGACGAATAATGCCCATCTTTGATTTAAAGTAAGCTAATAACGTACTGATACGATTTAATGCTGCTTGTACTGCAATTTCATCATTTATATCATCGATTACAACGGATTGTTGTTCGCGCAAATGAACAGATAATCGTATGATACTATGACATTTATTTTGCAATGGTTTACTAAGAATGCGATAATATGCTTCAACCAGACTAACATATCGAGTCTCTAGGTAAGAACGAATTTCATCATGATTGATTATTCTCTCATTATCGGTTTCTTCAAATGTTATGTTTGTACTACTTCAACGTGAATATGGAAATTAAATAAACGTGATAATCCGGGACTTTTACCACTATTGATTTTGACGTATTATTGTTGTTCCATTATTTTGTCATCTATAATACGGATTACTATCAGATGATATAACAGTTTCATCTCGAGATTCTTTTGGATAATGTTTAGAACATTTATCCTTAACAATGCATCTGCTATCACACGAACCATGTATCATATTCTAAACAACAATATTGTACAATATATAATCATTCTCATGGTCAGGAATTTGAACAGAAATATATTTGTCTATATCTTGAACGGTTGTCGACTTGTATCCATCCTTTACGGTAACCAAAATATGGGCGTGTGGTGAATCTTGCATTTGAAATTCCACAACATATACATGAGCTACTACAGCACCAAAATACTTTTCTTGATTTATTAAAGACAATAAATGTTCTTTCTTTAAGTGAAAAACTTGGACACAAATATCAGGTTGATCAGATGCCTGTTGTCCTAATAGCAGATTATCTCGAATCTCCCGTCAATTAGGGTTACAGGTCATCGTAATAACAAATCGGGTTTCCCTTTTCTACGAACTATAGCCATAGAATCTTGATCATTTTGCATCATATATCTAGGAGAGTCAATGAATGTCGATGGCAATATAACCCTTTTACCTACTTGACAATTCTCATTATTTGCAGTATGATTTAAATGATCAACTAAACCTTGATATGATTCAACACGTAACTGTTTTTGATTATTTCGAATATATTCAATTTGATCTCTTTCTACTTTAATGTAACTGTCTAGGATCCATTGTTGAAATAATCTATGGCCCAATAAAGTGCATTAAATGTATCAGACCTAATACTTATGCTATATTTAATATAAGCACATCTCGTTACTCGACGATCTTGTTCTTCATATTGATCATCATTATCACGATTTATCACAAGATTTCTGTTCATATTAATATTTTTTTTTAAATACCCTTATGAAAACCTAAAGTTCCTGAAAACGTCGTTACTTCTTTGAACATTATATCTACTTCAAACTGAATAATAATTGCATTTCTGGCTCACTATTGGAACTTAATAGTCTACATTGACGATCAATTTCTTCTTTCATCATTACGTACGACCTAGCAAATATATTATGATTTTTTATGATATGCTCTAAATTATTCAGAATTTCCCTGTCAGTGCCTTAGTTTGCTGCTACTCTATAGTCAGCAGCTTCTTGAGGGTCTAATATAAAAAGTTGGCTATATTGAGAATTCTCATTTTCCGATAGATATAATGCCTCATTAATCTGATAATACATTAGTCCTTGTATTTTGAAACAATATGGTGCCCTTCCGCCATATGCCATATTGCCTAATTAGCATTAAATGATGCGAATGAAAATGAACTGTTATAATTTCGAATACGCTAAAAAAAATCCGACTTTTTATACGAGTATTTTCTAGCAACGATCTAAATTATTTGGAAAATCTGGAATATTTGGTAATTCAACAGATCTATGACCGCAGCAATCGTTGAACGAATCTCCTCTATTTTTTACCTTCTTAGATTGAAAATGTTTTGCATTTCAATTCCTACATAGAACATTCATTTCCCCTAAATAATGTTCATTGATGTTATTACCCTGCAAATAATTATTCATTGTATGTCTTAGAAATGCACGTTTTTTTCTGAATTAATTTGATGACGCCGACGTTCAAATTCGTCATCCTCATCACCGTTTTCTCTATCACGCAATCTAATGTTATCGTCTGCCACTAATTGTTCTAAACACTAAATTGATGGGCGCGCTACGCGCGCCTGTAAACTTTACGTTATTCCGATATATAAAAACAAATATATGAAAAATAATCTGAAATTACCGCCAGAATTTTAACTGATTTAAAAATAAAAAACTCTAAAATTTAACAAAGAAATGATTCATTTAATTCTTTGAATAACATAATAGATAATATTCAAAAGAAATCACCATAAATATCTCGCAAACAATCTATTGTAAATTTTTTTTATACAAAATATTCATATGTATTATGCTAGCTATCTCCCTCTACCTGTCATTCTTAGTTGATCTATCACTCATGAGGCATCAGTCTATTGCGTCATGAGTTACATGTCAATACACATAATGAATGAATACCGAATCCATTAACGAAACTTAAATTTAAAAATAAAGAATTTAATCATTTAAACATATGGAGTCATTTTTCTTATATTTAAAACAACGTTTTCTGAGTAAACAGAATAATAAATCACCACAGTAGAAAGAGCTGCAATAGAAAGTACCGTAGTGTAAAGGGCTGCAGTGGGATGTACCGTAGTGAAAAAGGCTTCAATAGGAAGTATCGTAGTGAAAAGAGCTGTAATGGGAAGTACTATAGTAGAAAGGACTGCAGTGGGAAGTACCGTAGTGAAAAGAGTTGCAATGGGAAGTACGATAGTGGAGAGAGCTGTTAAGCACAGTTGTGATGTGTGCATACAATGATTATTATTTTTTTAATCGTTACATTAATTAATTCACATTTAATACTTCGCGGTAGAACAGGTAATAATTGTCTAAAATCTTCAACTATAATTACAATTTTACCGCCAAATAATAAATCATTATTCACAAGATCTTTTAGAGTTCTATCCATAATTTCATGTGCATAATGTGGAGCCATTGGAGCTTCATCCCAAATAATTTGTTTGCTTTAGAAATTATCATTCCTTTGATTGTACAGCAATGTTTGATGAAGAATACGGTAACTGTCATCCCCTTTGGCAACAACGTTGCAACAGTTTCAGTAAAATCCATACAACAAACTTTTTTATTTTGACTTTTTAATAAATGGCATAATGTCGTATAAATGTTTTCCCAGAACCACCGGGACCATCAATATAAAAGCACCTACTACCTCCGGAATCAAAAACATATGACTGTCTTAAAATCACATCGACGGCTTCTTTCAATTGAGACCTAAAATACAAAAACATTCATATTATATATATAGTTATTTTTCTATTATTAGATTTTAAGCTATTTATAAATAGTTTAAAATTATATAATATTACAAAATGTAGAATTTTGGACACATTTTTTCTAATTATAATAATTTTTAAAAGTTTCAAACAGTTCCAAACTGTTTCATATAAATTCATTAATTACTGATATATAATTATTGCTATATTAATAATAATAATTAATAAATATTTAATAGTTATTTAATAACTATTATCAACTGTTAAAAACGTTACAGTTACAAATAATTAGTAACGTCCAAAATCCTACATTTTATAACTATTATTTATTTTTTATTTTATCATATTTCCGCTAGCGTAATTTATTATTATATGCACCGCTTCAACCACGTATTTACGAATTATCACTCTCACACTACACCACCACCAAATATATTATTTTTAATATTATTTTTAATAATTATAAAAACTCTAATCATAATCGTATTACAATTTACCAAATGAAATTTTATTTTCAAAATAATATTTTATATGTTCAGGTACAGACAGTGTGTGCTAATATTGTTTATAGCACCGTGTGGCCTACGCCCGTGCTTAAGTCACGCCTATCCGTAACCTAAGTAACCCATTATTGCACCGCGTTTATCACACTCGCTGCGCTTGTGCGTTAACCTCGTGGTGCAATAGTGGCCTGCTCGGTCACGGATACTTACACGGCGAGGGTCTACTTAAGGCACATGTATCGTAATGTGCTATTAATAAAATAAAAATGATTAATAAAAACTATATATATTCATTGCAGAAATAAAATTCTTCATATCCATGATTTTTTATATTTAATTCTACAGTATATTATAAAATAGTACTTACTACGATGTCTCCGACCAAGTAGCTCACCACGCCGTTGACAGCGGCGACTCGCGCCAAAAATATCGTGACCTCACTCACTCACTCTCTCCCTCTCTTCCTTTCTCTTTCTCACGCTGTCTAATTTTCTCTAATTGTAGAGCACGTTACCTCGTGGTGACAAAACTACGACTGAGCAGAGTATCGTGTCGATGTCAGCGGCGACTCGCTCCAAAACTATTTCGTTCTGTCTCTCTATCTCTTTCATTTATGGCGGGAAAACATGACGCCATGACACTACGTTGTGAGATGCGTGCGCAATGTACAGGGTAAGGTTTCAATGGATTTTTTTTATGGAGGGATTAAGAATAGATCGATTCCTAACCTCAGCTGATGGATTTTGCTGCCTTTCTTGAACGATTGATTCATTTACGAATGGTCGTCTCAATCTCGGTCTACCACGACTTGATATATTTGATTGATGTAAATTTACATTTACAGTTGCATTAGGACATTCTCGTTCTGTGTATCGTCTACTACGTTAAGCATGTATTATTTTTTGCCTTTCTTGAACAGCAGTTTCCTCTTCCAATGTTTGTTTGATTGTTGGTCTGACTATGGTCAAAAATATGTCTTAAATTATTTGTATATCACAATAAATAGATATTAATAATATCAGAGAAGTTTTAACAAAATAGAAAATATGTTAATTTTCAATGATTGAACAGAATATTCCTAATTATATTTTATGTATTTTACTTATCAAACTTATAATTTTTATATAAATAATATAATTCTTATAATTTATATAGTTTTTATAGATATTAAAATTGTTATAATCCATATAGTTCTTATAGTTATTATCATTATTGTAAATAACTCTTGCAATTCATATTGTTCTTATAGTTCTCCGGTTCTTATAGTTCTTATAATTCTAATAATCTTATAAAATTCTTATTACATTATTCTTTGTTCTATAATCAATTTCTTTGTTATTATAATCGCAACAAATTCTTTTGTTTATTTGTACCATATCTGAAAGAAAAACAATATAGTTATTATTAGGTATTATAATTTATTACTTGTACGAAAAAATGCACACAGACTACTTAAGAGAATTTTCAATATTTCAAATAGTTATATGAATTTTTTTCAGATAAATGATTATTTTCGAAATTTGAATCGTGAAATATTTAGCACAGTAGTCCTTAGCTAATTTTAAGCGTGAAGTATTTGCACCTTCGGTTTTCAATTTTTTTGGTTTGGGTTATGGTCAATACCAAATTCTTTTACATGAAAAAAATGCGTGCACTTTCGGTGTTACTGCAAAACAAATATATTTCGGATTTAAAGAAACAAAAAAGAAAGAAATGACAACTGCATTAAACTTTTCAAAAACCTCAATGTATTACAAAAAATCTAAATTGTTTAAAATATGTTTTAACAATCCAAATGATTTTGCAGAAACACCAAAAGTACACGCCGTTTTTTTATGTTAAAAACTTTTGTATGGAACATAACCGTGGTCTATGTTTTTACAGCGAACAGGTCATGGAAGCGGTCCATTATGATTTTTCTGTAGCATAACTAAATACAAAATAACGCGAAATAGCCCTGATTAAGCAAATAAATTATCAAGAGCAGTCTGTGAATATAATTAACATGAAGTATGAAATGTACTTCATTATAATAAAAGAAATCATTATGTTTAACATTACTATCCAAAAATAAAATTTTTAGATTTTTACATTATAAGTCATTTTTAGTCCATACTACCAATCTACTATGAATATACAATAAATCTACAATAAATTCAAAATAAACAAAAACACAATTGTTATATGATTAATTTTAAAGAGTGCCATTCTAATTACGTTGTAAATATAAAAATATTTGATTCGTAATAAATCAAAATTACATATTAAAATTTTCCAAAAACTTATTTATCAAAAGAAATTTTCAAACAATAATTAATAATTATCATTATTTTTCAAAAACCTCGAAATTATGTAAAATTTAGTAAAAAAATAATTAATAAAAAATTAACTAATTAAACGAATTATTAATAAATAATAATTTAATATATTTATTTCAAATGTTGTATGATAAATTTTAAAAAGTGAAATTCTAATTACGTTGTAATTCATGGTCCACATACGCTATTTGAAATATATATATTTTCAAATATATTACTTCGTTTGAATACGTTATTTCAAATATATTATTTTATATTGAAGAATTAATTAATTCAAAAACTTACCAGTTCACGCCGCAAGAAAATCACTGGAACGCAGATCTCTGTGTGCTGCCGTTACCAACACTGAAAGAAGATCGGCGTGAGAGCTAACCTCTGACTTGAGCGACAGCAGCGCCCATAAAAGGGCGTTGCTAGTGCACTAAAAACGTGTACCTGTTGCGCGATTCACGCAGATTGACTGTCGCACAGACGGGTCGGCGCTGCGTATATACTGAATCAGTGTATAACATACGCCGATCGGTGTATAGCTAACGCGCCGATCGATGTAGCTCACGCGCCGATTCGATGTACAGCCACTACCAACGTAAATCGAACCTTTGCATACACCTAAAGAGTAGGTGGCGCGCTGATCTTCTCTCAGTGAACGTTTTCACTACAGGCTGTCACAGCCAGCATTATATGCGCCCATATACTGCGCACCATTTTTTCCGAAAACCCACGCTTGCCTTGTCTGCCACATGCGCACCACGCCACATATGCGCTACATACTGCACGAGCTACTAACTATCGCTCTCTCTCACACTACCGCGGTCTGCATCTCTCTGTCTCACTTTCAGACGTCATGCGCGCTACATGCTGCGCGGGATACTAACTCTCGCTCTCTCCCTCTCTCTCTCTCACTACCTCCGTCTGCATCTATCTGTCTCACTTTAAGGCGTCACGAAATTCGCGGACACGGATATTTTATTATAGGGATTTGTATAGGGATTATTCATAACATCTCTTAGAGTCCTATCCATTATTTCCAATGCATAACGTGGAGCCATTGATGCTTCACCCCAATAAAAACATCTGTTTTTTTTAAATTGTCCTTCTTTTGATTGCACAGCAATATTCGATGAAGAATCTGATAATAACCGTACAGGCAAACCTAATATCTTATGAACTGTCATTCCTCTAGGTAATAACGTTGCAGCGATTCCAGTAAATGCCATGCAACGAACATTTTTATTTTGACTCTTTAATAAGTTATATAATGTTGTATAAACAAATATTTTCCCAGAAACCCCAGGACCATCAATATAAAAACATCTAGAATCGTTACAATCAATAACATTTGAGATTTCTAAAATTTTGTCTAGGACATTTTTTTGTTTATCGTTTAACGTGTTATATTGTCTATTGATTATATCTTCTAAATTAACCTGCAATTCATTGTCATTTTCCAAGTAATTATTTACGATCACATGAGGTATCAATGGAAAATTTGTAATATTACGTGTAGGACCTTCTGCTATCAACATTTCACAAATGATAGAATAAGATAAATTATAACCTCTAGTATGATCATCGTATAGCCTTAAAAAATCTTCTGATAACGCATCTTTATAAGTTTCCCGAAGTTCTTCTGGATGTACCGGTTAACAGTGTATCAAAATACCAACAAATAATTGGCGTATGTTCGGTGGCATCATCCAACTTACAGCTTCTTGCATAGGACGACTCTATTCTTCATCATCTTCAATAAAACCTAACGCTAAGCAAGTGTCGGAAAATGTTGAAAATAAACATTTTTCAGATCATTAAAATTGGTAACGCCTTTACGATGTAATAGTAGTAACCTTAAACGACATAATTCAATTTTACTTGGACTAACAGAATATATACGTCCAGTACTATTAAAGTAAGATTTTCGTTTGAGCCATTTATGCACTTTATTACCATTTTCATTCCATTGTTTGAAAAAGTAATGAGTTGGGATTTCCGCATAAGTATACTATCTAGCTGATTCATCATGTTCGTTTAATTCAGAAAAAGTTAATAACGTGCTTGTTCGAGCTAATGCAGCAGATGCTGCTGTATCGTCTTTTAAATCATCGATTACTGTTGATTGTCGATTAGGTAAATGAATAGATAAACGTACAATACTATGACTTTTACCCTGCAAAGGTTTACTCGAAACACAGTAGCGCATGCTTCAACTGGACTAACATATCAAGTTTCTATATAACTGCGAATTTCATCATGATTAATTACCCTATCATTATCATTTTCTTCGATTGTTATATTTGCCGCATCATAAGCTTTGTGTACATATTTATGGGCAGTTCTCTGGTGAATCGAAAAGTCAAAATTTTTTTTCTTTTAAAATCACCTAAATCGCTTCGTAACCATCAAATATATTATCCTGAATTTTTTCAGATTTTTTTCACTTACAGTTTTTTAGTGGTCGAGGGTCAAAGTTGGTGATTTTAGCATTTTCTGCATTTTTGACCGATATTGATTAATTTATAACTCCTCAGGGAAGAATTTTTCACCATAAACACAAGAGACCTTTTTTTTGTAAAATTTTCTAGTTTTTCAATAAAAACTAGTACGATTGGCGCGCTACGCGCGGTTCTACTATTCCTGTATTGCCTTTGAAATTATTTTAATTTGATTATTTATCACAACGCTTTTTATAATAATGATTTTTATTTTATTAGTCCGGAAAT